>DWLO01002851.1:0-11814 GCA_018245335.1 Dalla quadristriga | reverse complement strand
TTTATTTACTACCTATGTACAAGTTAATGAACTATGCTGTGTTACTTAAGATTTCTGTTGTGTACATGAAAAATAAAATAAATAAAAAAATCAAGTTATACAGAACCACTAAAGTTTGTTAAACAGTTTCAATATTTATCGCTTGAACGGAAATGAAACATGAGGAAACTTGCACGCCCGTGTGATTTCCATAAATTTCTCAAAAGCGTTTGAGTCTGCCAAACTGTACTTCACTGGAGCAGTGGGCATGGCATTTAAATTTTAGCAGCGAAAGGTTAAAGAAATAAAAAAACTCAGTACTCACAGAACTTCGAACTTTTCAGCTGCGTAACGATATTCAGCGTTAGGTATCCCAACACCAGAGCGAGGGCCGCGGACGGCGCGTACGAAGCGCCCAGTACGAGCGCGTTCGCCAAGTATATCAGCAGCCCGCAGACTATGACGGGCAGCAGCGGCCCGCGGCTCTCCCGGCGCCAGAGAAGCAGGAACAACACTGCTAACGTCAACCACGCGCCCCTAGCGAGCACACGCGACCTGCTCGGCGACCCCAGCGAACCCCAACCCACCGCCCAGTGAGAACAAGCAAAAATACCCCCTAAAACGATTCCGTAACCCCTCCAACCCACATATCGCCTGGTCACTGCGATAACCGCCGACGTAGACCCCAAAGCCAGCACAAGCGCCACCCTCGACGTCTGCCCCGAAGACAGGTTACCTCCCGAGGTCCAGCAGTCCCCCTGTTCCTCCCTGCAGCCGCGGTACGGTCTCGTCATGGCCAACGCTACGCCGCACGCTACCCACACTGCCAACGCCTTTATCGTGCCTATATTCCAAGCCATTACACCTAAGACGGATAAAAGAAGAAAGGAGAGACACGCCCCCTCCTCTATTATGTAGCTATTCGAAACCATCACTGCAGCGGAAGCTATTAGCGCCGCCCGCGTGAATCTCTCGTAAAAGTGGACCTTGCATTCGTACCAGCGATTCGTGATCCCATCCCAATGCATAATAATCAAAATACCTTTACACGCTCCGGCCATTAAGCCGGTAACAAATACCGCTGTATATTCAAAGTCCTTGGCAGATTCAAAGTATTGTGAAGTGGAGGAAAATGACATAGACATGGCCGCGCAAACTGCTACGGAAGCAACAAAAGTAACACTGAATATATTGGGGATTTGATCTAGTGAGAACCCTTCGGCGATCATCCAGTTGAAGAATATCAAAATAAGTAACAACATGAGCGCCCTCATCATTGACAGTGAGTCAAACTCAACCCATACTTCTCTAAACACCCCGCGAACATTGCCCATTAAATGTCTGCAACAAAAACAAAAGCTTATTTCACAGTCTCTGCTTAAAGAATTAAAATTTTCAGAATTAGACATTGAAATGTGCAAATGCATGATGAGGTCCATGAATTCTTACCTAACATTTTTGACATAAAGCCGAAGTTCAACTTCAGTCTTTATATTAGCAGTTTTCTCTATCTGATCCCTGGTATCATTGATAAGATGAGCCAGTCTATCCAGCGGCACCTGCTGAGATTCCTCTCCGTATCTAACCAAATATTTCGTTATCTAAAAACAAATGTTTCAGATAAAACTGGAAATATTATGGAATGGAAATATTAATGTGAACGAGAATTTTATGTATGATTAAAGGTCGTATCATACGTAACGTATTTTCTACGTGCCGGACGGGACGGGACAATTTTTGGATGTCGTTGCATATCAAAATACAGTAACAAAATATATGCGACGTGATAACGGACGGTACGGGATAGACGGGACGTTAAAAAACATCGTTGATGACAATGTTCGCCCCGCACATTGCAACACATTTGTATTTACTTCATAACAACTTACCACTAACATTACAGGTATCCCTAATGCGTTAACGTAACTCCAAATAATTAAAGAAAAAAGAAAAATTATCGATAATTAGCCAATTAAACATAAATTAATCCTTCAAATTACCATTACTAACATGACCATCTTTGACATTCTTTTTTCATTCGGAAATAGGTATAAAAATTCATCATCTAAGAGTGTCTTATAAAGAGGATGGTATTCGCCTTCCTTCTCTCTTTTTTGCCAAGAAGGGTGTACAGAAAATCTCCTTCTTTTTTGTGTTACAGCATCTTCATATATATCAATCAATCAATCATTGCTAATACTTCAGTAGAAACTTTAACCATTTCGAGCTAAAATGTGGTCCATCACTAGCACGTTTATCGTTTATCCCGATACCTGTATGTTTTAAGACCACATTCACGGTATGGACGATGCGCGTCACGTCTCCGTCCCGTCGGGGATATTATCCCGTTACGTATGCTGTGACCTCAACTTATCTAGGTAGACAAAAGTAAGAGCAGTGATATCGCCAACTAAAATAATAGCCCAAAGATTGATAATTATATTGCTAAACTTATTATATTACCTGTTTTAAGTTATTGGTCAAGTGTAACAATGTCTGTGTCAGTGTCATTGTCGGCAATACTGGGAGCAGGAGATTCCCTAGCGAGGGAGCCGGCGGGGGCCGTCCAAGCGCCGCGCTCATTGTGGCCGCGAGGTCTGTCTGCAGGACTTCTCTGCCGGGGACAGCATCGCTCTTGTCTCCGGCCAACCCCGCCCCGCGATATGCAAACAATGCCGCCGTTCGTTCAGCTATACTTTCTCCACCGTGATCACCTACAAACCAAAATCGAACAGATAAAACCTAAATTCCTGTTACGTTTAGTAAAATTGTTGTCAGCATAAAGTTGGACCAATGAGCTCTATAGCTATTTCATCACCTCCAGAAAAAGTGTTATGTAAAGAGTCAATGAAGGAATACTAAACTTGAAATCTTTTGAATGCATTAAATCAATTATTAGTTTATTAATACAATTGCAAATGGGCAAACATTTTCGAATCATTGATGGTCCAAATTTATGCTAGTGGTACATAGAAGTATCATAAGACAATCTAAACATGTGTACTCATTTACATTTTACATGTACTAAATACACACATAATCTTTGCATAAGATTTGCTTAATCTGATTTATAACAAGACATCTACACTATAAGGCCTTGTTGCAGGCAACATGCTATTTTTAAAATGTTTGAAGCCTTTTGTATAAGAAATCATGTGAGATGAAATCTATCTAAGAATACTTTTGGTAAGGTCTATTTACTAATGTGACATTTTTATAATTAATTTGACATGCAAAATCATACTGAATTAATTAACTTAATGTTTATAGACATGGCAAACAGAAATAAAATAAGACCTAAATATGAAGCTGCTAAATAATATGCTTTAGAATCACACACAATTATAAAAACTGCAGCCTGAAAATCATACACAACTATATTGACATGGGTTCACACACAAACAGTACTTTGAAAATTCTAGTACCTACCCTCAAGTTCGTTCCAATCTTGTGAGTCTAAAACAATATAAAATTTGTTCTTTATTTTCAAACAGTGAACCATGAGATAATGAACAGTTCTAATATGAATAGTTAATAATTCATGTTAATCTGAAATCTTAAACTTTAACTTTAACTAATTGGCCATACCTGATTCAGTCATTCCATGATCACCAACAACATATAGAAGAACATCCAATGGAAGTGTTTCAATAATTTTTTTTAGTCTAGAATTGGTTTCTTCTAATTTCCTTGTCATCTCTGGGTGGTTGGGGCCATATCTATGCCCCGCATGGTCAATTCCCAGGTAGTGTGCAACTAGAAGCTCCCAGTCATCTTTTTTCAACTCATCATATATCTTTGAGTCCACCTCTGCAAAGTGTGTTGTATTGATTAGCATTAAAGCATTAAAATTTCATGATTTGATTGCATGCACATTAAAGATGTTATTCAGAAATATATATTATCGAAACTACTGTAACACCGTTTTTCGCCCAATTTTTGAATTTGCACACTCATGTGAGGTTTAAATTATTTTCCACTGGCCTTTATTGATAAAGTATTAATCACATTATTATTAAACAAAGTCCTCCCTGCCGCATCTGTCTGTCTGAATGCAATAAAACACAAAAACTACAAAACAGATATTCATATGGATTTCACCAATGGATGGAGTGATTCACGATAATAGTTGAAGATGTTGGAAAAAATCATGCCCACTGAGAGCTTTACTGGCGTGGGCCGCGTTAACCAATAGAGTTATATGTAAACAATGTATTACAGAATTATTCCTCTTAAAAAGATGTATTATACTGTAGCAACGCTATATCTGCATACGTTTACTAGAAAGCCATAGTGAAATTATCATTATAATCATATTTGCATGTTCTTTTAATCATATTTGCAATGGTATGTGCTCCCAGTAAATAGAAGATATGATGCCAATGCCAATATTCCTACATTTTACCACTCTCTAACGACTGAGGTTTCATCCGCACCAACTGGATTTGTGTTGGTCCTCCATTCAACGGTCTTCAGTTTTTAGTAAATGGACGGCAGATATATATATCTATCATCTAAGATTGGCACACAATAAAAAAAAAAAATATTGCTAGAAAATACTTTAAACATATCTTTACATCAAGCAATTTTTTGGAATGCATATTTATGTACCCTTAATAAATTTTCTGCATTTTATCTAAATTAAAACTATCTTTAGATGAAACAATTCGGACAAATAGTCACAATTTTACAAGTGTTTTGATTACCTTTGGTTGTGGTCTCTGATACTGACTTGCAGACACTATACTACACGGACTGATATGCTGTATCCAATCAGTGTTGTAGTCACTGCAACCTTATTATCCAATGGATATACATTGACAGAGAAAAAGTATATACCTGAATCCACAGTATCCAAGTCCCACGTATGAAAGGAGTACAGCGCATGTGAACGCAGCCATCTCCCTGGCATCAGCCGAACCCATGTGTCATCTCCTAGCAACACTGCCCGATTTTTACCTTTTATAGCCTGTATTTAAAATTACTTTAAGCATACAACAATATTTATTTCATATGAGATGATTTAAAGATTTGTGTTTGTAGTGGTGTACTAGTATGCTTGATTAAAGGATGCTCCTGATAATTAATTGTGACTTATGAAGAAATTGGTAAATAAGATTTCAATGTTCACCTGGTCAATAACATTGTCTTCAAGTAGCTCCACGGCAGCAAAGTTGGCGCTTGCATCGACGAAGGTAGGCAAGGATCCTGTTACAAGCGCTTTAATGCGCTGCAGAGTTGTAGTGGGCGGGTCCGCTATGAATCGAAAAACACGGGCGCGCTGCGGAAAGCGATCTAGCGTCTCCCTGATAACAGGCAGTCGGTTCTGGTAATGCAGCGGCTTCTCTATAGTAGCATCGAACTCGGTAAAGTCATACCGCAGAGCATCCACCAACACTAACACCACTCGGTTGCGTTTACTAGGGCAGACCATCGGCACTGAAGTATTTGACAAAATACGTCTAATCTTCTGATCTTCGGTGCAGAAAGATGTAACGGATGAATTTTCCCGTCCATCACAACCGAATGCACTGATAGGAACGCATTCAGATACATCGTTCAACGTCATCCGTGATAATAAGAAGCCGTGCCCGAATAACATCATAGCCGTTATAACCATGTAAGTAAACCACCCAAGGTACATAACAAAGTTCCATCTATCAATCATGGTTAATTATTTTGTTTCAGTTATGTCTGTTATGCGTTAACTCATAATTAAAATTAACAAATTTTCACAAGATTACTGAAACCCGTAGTGAAAAGAAAACCAACATTTTAACGCTATATGTCAGTGACCTATGCACCTTTTCTTTTTTTTTGTATGGACAGTTGCTGATGGCCCTACTAGCCTTTACAGCGTCACCAAATAGAGTGGTGATCAGCCTAGAACAAAAAAGTTTAGTGTATCACGTGTAGAATGACCCACTGTATCATCCACGTGCCGTTGGTCTTCTCCTTACGTAACATATTTATATTTATATATTTATACTCACTGAGTTCAATGACATTCTGTTTATTTTACTATAGTCTTCTGTGCTACAACAACAGTTAAAAAAAAATAAAGATGGATGTCAATGTCAGTGCTTTAAATATGTCATTCATGTGTAGAACAATGTGTAGGTATATGTGTTATCTTGTCTCTAATTAATATTTTTTCTAAATGTATGTACACTCAATGCCGCATAAAAGTTGTAAATTGAAGAACAAGTCCTGTTCACAATTGATAATCGTAAGAAAAAATTGTATTGTGCTTACATTTTCAACACATTTTTTGTGCTGTTTAGATAACATTCCTTGTGCTTCAATTATAAACAAACTGTGATTGTAAATCATAGTAGTGGAAGGCATGTGTATAAATCTACAAATATGTCTGTGGCATCTAAAGGAAGTAAAGAAAACTTCAGGCTACTCGACTTGTCCAGTGATGAGGAGTCGGAAGACTTGCAGCTAGAAATAATTCCCAACAGGAAAAAGAAGATCACAAGGTTTGTACCTAATTACACCCTGATTTAATTTTCTTATTACCTGGATTATTTTCTTGGCCAGATTGTCAGAACGATATTCCAAACTTGGCAGTTTATATTCCTTATGACCTGGACAATGGGGTAAGTTGCACTCTTTTCCGGGAAGTCTGAAGAGGTAGTGTAGTAGGTGTGCTATGGGTTATGGTGGTGGGAGAGGGGTAGGGGCGTTACTATATTACCCTATGAGTATGGAATACTATGTAGATTTATTGAGACAACTTTTACGGGTGAATATTTTTCATAATTTCTGTACACCTAGAGCACACAATGGTAAAAAATTACTGGCTTCAAATGTATGTGTGGCAGGAATGGGATAACTATATCCTATAAGTAAAGCAGACTAAAAACTAAGACTTTTGAAATAAAAATAATAATAATTAAGTAATCAGATAAGTGCTCTAATTAAATAAAAAATAGAAAATAATTAATATTTTTTCAACGTCATGTTCATGACATTTTTTAGTTTCACTAAATATATATAAAGACAGTATAATTTTAATGCAGAAAAATATGTAACACTAACACTCTCACAGCACTACTCTATGATTCCCTGTGTTGCGCTTGGCGGACACACAGAAAACAACACAAATTGACCATGAAGAACCAAGTATAAACAATTACTTGCCAAATAAATATTTGCACTGGCCTGCGATCAACCCTAGGAGACACAGCTCGCAATCTGGGTCACTGCCAACCATAGAGATAACTTGTATTGATACAATTCCTTTTTTAGGAAAGAACGCAATCGCGGCACTCACGCGTCCCAGCGCGTCTCGGAGCCTAACATTGCGGCGGAGGTGCAATGCGCGCTGTGTTGGGCGGTGCGCGGCACGCTCTTGCTGTGGCTGCTGATGCTGACTTGGCTCTGCGCGGCGCTCTACGACCAGGTGTCGGCTATGAAGTTTGATATAACCAGAGGTGAGTGAAAAAACGCCCGTGCACCACAGGGGTGGTTAGATTCTAATGGTTTGTGTGCGTCGTAGTAGTTAGTCACCGAGTTTGATCCGATCCGAAATCGGAACGGTTATCCACATTCTGAACGAATTCCCGGTGATGTGACATCGCCGAAGTTGTTGATGAGGAACTAAGGAACTCAAGAAGTTGGCTAGAAGACGGCATTCGGAAAAGAATTGCAAAAAATCCGTTGTCATATCAATAATGTACTAATTAAATCGAGTATTACTAACCGGGCCCTAATATATCAATCTCTTAAAACTTAAGGGTGGTTGATGAAATCTGAGGCCCCGGTATATTGGTCCTCTCGGAGGAATAAACCAGTGGCGATCGCTATCTATCATACGCCGAAACCCGAACCTGTCATCCTCGCCACCCGCCGCCATCCGGCCCACCATCACCAGAAACTATCATAAATGTATTTCGGGACCCGCAGCTAGTCAACACCAATCCTTAAAAGAGAGAGGCACGAACGCCCTTCCGAGGAATTGAATTTCTCCTCAAATTTAAATGAAAGGAATATATTCTCATCTGAAGTATTCGAATTGTTATAGCTGATTCCACATTCATAGTCATGTCATTTATTGAATGTGACCTTGTTCATAATTTATTAAATTAAACGGTCCGTGTCTGTTACTCTTTGCGACTACACGTTGTTATTTTTGCATATCTATTTTCCGAGTAAACTTTTTTTAATACGGATTACAAACTTTCTGTGGTGTATAAGTACCTGTTTATAGAGATCTAATCAGATTAAAATCAATATGCCCTCGATTGAGGGGCTTAGAGGATCACTCTGTTCCAGTGCTATAATGGCAAAAAAATTTCGTAAGACTTTTTATCAGAAGAGGTTTAGGTCTCCCAAAGCCGCCTCCTACCAAGAAGAATTATGTCGAATTCATCTACCAATTCATTGTGCGGCTACCAATCACCCATCCAAGGTCACCTCGTGCCCGACCAAGCTTAACGATGCCTTATTTGCGGAATGACTAGCGATGCATGCCACGGATTATTAAGTAGTATCTTTAATGTCGCCTGTCGGATTTATGTTCCCATATTTGAAGCCTCAAAAGGATTTCCTACCGATATAGATAGCCTTATCAAGCGAAGTCTTTATTATTACGAGTAGCCGCATCTTATCTCCAAGCACTTAAATGATTCCGCAGGACGTATCTCATTAAACTCGAAAGACTTGTTTTCTCGGTGTCTCGTTTTGGGGACATTGTCTCGTGAATCATTGTTATCTAGATTCTCTATTTCCTCCGTCGCAGGCCAGCGCGCATGCGTGAAGAAACTCCTCCGTGACGTCAAGAGTCAGTACTCGCTCGGACCTCTTTACGTATCCGTGAGCTCAATTTTTTTGTGTTGTTATTTGTAAAAATCGGAACTTTTTCTAGTGGTGTTTTTAAATACGCGATACGCGGTAACGGCTGTGTTACATTTGGGAGTAGTAAGAGTTGCTTTTTGTGAACCGATACTAGTAGAGTAATCTAAGATATCTAATCTTTGATATGGAGCCTTTTCGTGACATTTTTTGGATTGACTATTGACATAGCAATGGTTATTTGCTGTGATCTTTTCGAGTTTTCTCTGTGCTTATGGCTGGGATAGTGGTACATTATTGTTTATTTATTGGGGTGGTTTACTAGGGGCAGTTGGCGTGGTGTCGCAGGCCTGACACGCATGCGCGGTGTTCATTCACCGCGCCCGACCCTCCGGAGCCACGGCCCGTGGCCCGTAGGTCGATATAATAGTATGCGTTTGTTATCGTTTCTGTAAGATCGCGTCATGCTTTTACTTATCTTATCGCTTTCGTTTCGCGCTACACGGTTTAATTATAATCGTTCTTGGGCAGATAATTCGTTTAAATAAATAGTTAAAGACAAAACAGTTCAGTACCTTTTTCTGGTCTTTTTGTCAACCGATTGCCTTTTTATTTTGTTTGGTAGCTATTGACGAGCTTTAGTGTTATCAATAAAAAATAGTTCGAAACATGCAAAGTATTTCCACCAGTACTGTGCGATCACTATAATATAGCTTAAACAGGTTTTAGTTTTTGTGAGTTATACAGTAATATTAAAGTTCTTATAGTAACAACGTGAAATTAAGTACTGCTTTGTTACCTACATAACTCAATTAAATTACATATTTTAAAAAAATTGTGAAAATCATGAAAGTAAATTTTATATAATTTAATTTTAATTAGTTTTCAAGAGACGAGACGGCATGCATAAAGCTTAAATTCTAAGCAGCTAAAATGTATTTTAAGCGCACCGAATCTCGGATGAAAGATGGAATTTGGTTCGTCTACTTTAGATGAGATATTCACTACTGTACGGCAAAAAGGAATTAATAAAAAAATATTATTGAATTACAAATGCTTAAATTACATGCGGTCACACCGAATCCACGGACTTAGATGACATTTTTCATTTCTTTTCTACTTTCATGAACGACACTGTTTTTTTAAATTTTATTGAGTAGGTACTTTACCTACACTAGCACAGACCGATCCACACCAACAACCGATCAACAACTTCCTCTAAGTATAGAAAAGGTTAAGCCATAGCCCACCACGCTGGCCGAATTTACAGACTTCACGTGCCTTTGAGAACATTATGAAAAACTCTGTAATGCATGTTTTCTCACGATGTTTTCCTTCATAATTTAAGCAGGCAATATTTAATTGCTTTAATTGCACATTGCACATTAGAGAAGTTATTGGCGCGTGCCTTGGGTTCGAACCCCGGTCCTCCCGAGTAGGAGCCATAAGTCTTGTCTTGGATTGTAAGTACTTATCTTTAATCTTATCTGCTTATTTACACTTTTTGTTACTCAAAGCCGACGTAATTCAGTCTGTTTATCTTTTATACACTAACTCCGTCTGAATTCACCCAGTCGCTGATATTTTTAAAACATTAAAAACTCATAACTCCTCAAGACTCACACGTCACAACCATTGTATTTGTAATCGTATAATAGTTATAAAACCTGTAACAAATCGATGTGTTTTCTTTTGCTATGCAAAACATTGGGCTTATAGTCACTATTGGAAACGTTTCTCTTATCAGACGTACTAGATTTTTATCTATCATTTCTTGTTTCTTGTTTAAATTGATATGCTGATAACCTTCACCCCTCGTCTGTTTCCAAAGTCTGAACTACTGACTGATTCTGACTCCTCATTACACTAACAAGAGCCTATAGTTGTATATCTATACTACTAACTGGAAACATCTGTTTCCAGTTAGATGTGCTATTGATGTTAGTACTATCACTTTGTACAAATGTAGCAGTGTTGCTTCTGCGTGAGGAGCCACTGCCGCCACAGACTTAGCAACCAACTAGCAGAATGTGATTTTAATTTAGTCTATTTAGTTAACTACGTCTATTGTCGAATAATTAATGTTGGCAGTTTGAAATAAGGTAAAGACGCTATGGGCTATTTATAAAAATCCGTTTGAGATATTGAGGTAAATCAATGCGATAAGTTCGTGTTCCCTCTACAATCCCTGAAAATATCATCAAAATCCGTTCCGCTGTTTTGGCTCCTATTCGCGACTAAAAAACGCAGACAGACAAAAATTCTCAAAACGGTAGATTAATATTAGGTGTCATTTAAAGAACATATTCCTTTTAATTATGGACCTTTATTTTAACATCACAGACAGAAACTCTTATATTACTTATTGGTAACGTGCGGAATTTGGAATGGAAGTGAGTCCTGTTAGTTAGTATTATTGTTTAATTTAAGGCGTATATAGACATTTTTTGAAGTACAAAAAGAAATTTTGACATACTTATTGGAACTGGCCTTTGTGTTTTAAAATACAAGATAACAATTTAAAGTGATTGTCATTAGTTAGAATGGACACTCGATTAATGGCTCGTAAGTTCTCTTTAATGATAGCTGAAGTTTAATCGTTTTTACGATCCGTCAATAAAATGTACAGTGACATTGTTGATCGATTTACAATCGTCATGACTTTATAACGGTGACCTTAATATTGGTTTTACTTTTAAATAACGATTACCTATTAATAACCAATTACCGTGTGTCCCATAACCCTCCACAATTAGGTAGAATGGTGGTCTGGAATACTCCAATGACTTTAAACCAATTAAAGTACGTGGAAACGGGGTACTGAAAAAGTATGTTTTGCATGTTTCACTGTAACGTTCTGTGAGGTATGCGAAGTCTATCAACCTCTAGTTGGTCAGCTTTATGGTTAACTCTCTGGTCATTCTTAGAGGATACCTGTGATGAGATGATAGATTGTAATCTATACTATAATAAAACTCAAAGGGCACTTATTCTGTACATTTAATATTTTTTCAAAATTTCGATTAGGGGGTG
>DWLO01002850.1:0-11815 GCA_018245335.1 Dalla quadristriga | reverse complement strand
GGAGCCTATTCGTTACAAACAAACAAACAAACAAACAAACAAAAAAATCTTTCCTCTTTATAATATTAGTATAGATATAGATGAATTTGACACCAACTAGTAAGAAGACATGTGCACTTGTCCGAACAAATAAGTAATGACATTTTTCATTTCATTTCATTTTTTCAAGTCAACAATATGTTGACAGTTTCCGGACGAAACACACATTTGCATTATATCTACTTATAGGTACTTTGTGATTTAGTTTATTTTCATGATAACATAATGCCAATGATAGCTAAATGGTGCATTACTATAATCTGAAACGCAATACTGCTAATGGTCATAGCCTCCAAGTGCGACTAGCTACTAGTCGGAAACGGTTGGGTAAGCACGAGAACAGATCCAGATCAGGGTGGCTTGAGGTTATAGAATTTAATAGCCTCAACGCTCTGGTGAGCGGCGCCCAGGGAACAGCTCAGGGAATCCTAGTGCGGGGGTGTGAGTGTGTAAGTAAGCGTTCATTTATTTATTTATATATATCTGTTGTTGGGTCTTGCTATGATTGTCTGTGTGCGGGTTTTTGCGTGATTTTGCGTGAGTAACAAACGACGACTCGGTGGCGCGTTGGTCAGTTACCCTGTCGGACGAGCCGTGGGTCCCGGGTTCAATCCCCGGCCGGGGCAGACATTTATTTGGCAGATAAGTGTCTGTACGCGGGTCTTGGGCGTAAAATTGTGTTCTGTCTTCTGTATGTGTCCGACACCCGCAATACAGGGAATCCTAGTGCGGGGGTGTGAGTGTGTAAGCGTTTATTTATTTTATCTATTAATTTACACCTCCATCCTCACAAACATTTATTATTATATATGTATATTCGGATTGAAAACTATTGCAAGACCATCTCCGTGACTCAAACTATCTCTCTACCAAATTCTATGAAAATCGGCTGAATGGTTTAACTGTGAAGGCGTATCAAACAGACACACTCCTTTTCGCATTTATAATATTATAAGTAAGATAAGACAGGAGGTTTATTATAAAAGGATAGGGAGAGTGATTTATTATGTTATTTCGCTCAGAAATACAATATATCCGACCGGGACATCAGATCCCAGCCTATTTCATTTACTTCTTCGCTTTTAAAAACATCAGTGGTATTAGCAGAACACCGTAATTGCTCGGGTACATTTCCGATTTCAAAAGAAATCTCTGACAGGAGTGAAACGGGATTTTGGTGTTGCCATTTCTTTACGTATTTCGCCGAAACGGGTTTTCTAAAAGAGCTTTTGCTTGTTACAACTTGTGTAGAGAAAAGACGTGATTTTTTTAAATTTGGTTTATTGTTCTGATCGACATGCGATTTTGTTCACGTCTCCTGTATGTAGAAGTGGTAGAATATAAATAAACGCCTACACACACATATGTGTATGTAGCGTCCAGAGAAATACATCAATTTCATTCAAACTTCCAATTTGGGACCTAATTATGAATGACGACTGCTTGTTTCTTGATAGCAGCAACGCATCTGTGACGGACTTACGAGAAGAAATCTTTAATATTTAAAACCGCCTTCGTCCGCTTTCTGCTTAGCCCAAAGGTTGGTAGAGAATACTTTTAGTATTTAGTTCACCTTTTATGCCATTATTGTTTTTAACTGGTGTAATACAGTTTAATAAAAAAAAAATAGTTTGTTAAAATAACTGTTACGTGTTAGAACAGGGCTCTGACGTAAAATGGCAGATACTTGAATGGTATCTTTATTTAATCAGTCTAGACTGAACCTCACCCACTCTCATTCGTATAAGCTACAGTTTTACACTCTGAGCCTGGAATCATACTGTGAAGGCCACTTGCTGAAGTCCGTCTACAAAATCTCAGCGATAAAACTAACAGACGCTTTTGTGAACTGTTAATGCACACTACTTGCAAACTACAAATAATGAGTACAACGGTTTTGAGTGTGTTTTCAACTTTCATTAAGTTTCTTCATTTATTGGATTATGATCCTAATTTTTGAACATATGTTTCTTGACTATAATCTAAGTAATTCGAAAAAGAAAACACGATTATTTGAAATTTAATTATGAAGTAGACTCTTATTAATTTCTATTTTCTGTGCCATATTATATTTATACGAATTAGTTCACAGGATTATTTTTCAAACATAGTAAGTGATCATTTCTGAAATGCTCTAAACCATTTTCTTAATCCGTCTAATAGTTTAGTGAATAAAAATTAAAATGATGTTTGGCGCTTACGTTGATTAATTTCGAGCGCGCGCTCACTATAGCTATCTCACCATGTACATACATGAAATAGTTGCATCACTGTCATTTCGTGATTGGTCCGTGACCCGTCCGCTTTATTCTCAAGGGAGGGTCGATGAATCCTCTTAAGTATCCATTTTTTGTAATGTATTTCGAAGGCTGTGTGTTAATTACGAATAAAAGCCTTCTTTCTTCCTTTCAAAATCTATGGTATTCAAATTAAATGTTGTACATTGGTAAGCGCATCTCTTGAGAATGGCTGAAATGAATTTGCAATTGTTTTAAAAGAGTTCATAATAGTCCAAATAAGGTTTATAGACAAAGAAAAATACGAAAAGTTGGCCGGATAATTGGAAAAGTCGGGGAATATTATAAGAATTTGGTAGAGTTAGTTTAAGTCCCGAATACTTTTGATCCCGAAAAAATAAACATATCCCGATGGAATGAAAACATCAAAGATTTAACGCAGTCGAAGTGGCGGGCTAGTTTGAAATAATGATACAAAGAATTTTTCTAGAAATAACCACTGATGCCAGTTTTTGAATCGTAAACTATGTATATTTTATATCGGACTTTTTAATATAAAAACAGCAAAAAATATATAATTTATACATAATTTTGGGAGGCCTATGTCCAACAGTGGACTTTCAAAGGCTGATGGATGGATGATTGTATCAAACCAACGACAAGATTATCGTATGCCCTAATTCACAAAATTATTTGACAGATTAAGAAAATAAACTTTACACTATAAATATATATTTTATGTTTAAAAAAACTAATATACGCCCCCGCATAGGGGTTTACAACAGTAAACCCTAGTATGCTATATATTAGTTTTTTTATGTATTAAGTGTTTAATAATTAGTATTTATTAATTAAGTTTTTGTATTAATTAGTAAAAAGTACACAACAGTGTACTATTTATTTGTAAAGCGAATACACAACAGTGTACTATTTATTGTTGTAACATATTTTGTGACCCAACGGTAAGCAATAAACGTTTTTCTTTTCTTATCTTTTCGAAACCAATAAGTCTGGCACTTTAAAACAAACACATTGCTTCCAGTAGATTCGATGCGCGGCGAGTATTCCTTCCACTTTCCGAAGAGATTTGCGCCCCGGGCTATAACAGTGGGAAAGTTAGATTGATAGTGATGACTACGTACAGCTATTTCTTCGTTACCCGATACGTCTCTGCCCCAGACCCTCGGCATAAACATTTCTGGGCGGTTCAACGACATCGTTGACCTCAGACAAAGATTCTCGGTTAATAAACGCTATCACAACCTTTTGCGGGTTTTGGATACTGCCAGTATTAAATGGATGTGTCAATAAAGTGTCATTTTGATAGAGATCATAAAAGCTGGCGACGGAAAATTATTAAGTCTATGCTTCTAGCTGACACGCGGTTTTGTTTGAACAGTTATCATACTGAATTTAATGTCTCTACGTATCCGATAATTTATCAGATTTTTGATGTTGATTCTTTTACAAAAGGTTTGTGTTTCGTCTTTACTTCATGTCTGTAAAATTCTACAATAATCTTTTGTCCTATTTCGTATACAATATGCGTAACGTTGACATCATTAAGGCTTTAATTCAAAGGGTTATTCGAAAATTAGACTTCATTCAAAGAGAGGCTAGAATTAGGCATAATAAATCAGACCGCAGCGTACTGAATACAATTATTAGTATCTACTATTTAGTTATGATCGCGAGCGATGGACGATGAACGATTTATTTCTGAGGAATAGAATATTTTCTGTATTTCTTCTATTATTAAATCCTACTACATATATACTAGGTACTTACTCCTACTAATATTTTATTTATTTATTTACTCCTATAATATTTTATAAACTAGGGAGAGGTCGCAAATTCGCACACGTGTAATCTTGCAGTATAGAAAATTATAAACAATGAACAGTGGTACAGACGCTAAGTGCTATAAATGAAATACCAGTTTGAGATATTGAGACAAATAAACTCTAAACGGTAAGTTAGTGTTTCGTAAGGTAAGGTAGTGTTTAGAATTGTGGTTGAACGTAGGAATGGAGGTTTATATTGGGAATCAGTGTCAGTATGAGATGCATTTAAGATGTTGCTTGCTATTTGCGATAGATTTATATACCATATTGAACATGTCAATAATGTATACAACCATGTGAAAATCTGAAGACAGCTGGATTCAGAGGGCACAGGACCTCTCAGAGTGGCGTCAATTAGTGATGGCCTATGTCTAGCAATGGACGTCTAAAGGATGGAAGGTCTATGTCATCTGTGTTTATTTTATTTTTGTTTATTTAAGTGTTTGCAAACCATAACCTAAGGTATACAAAGTACAATACAATACAAATAATTCTTATTGTGCACCAAAAAAGAGAAATACAGTGAAAATAATTGAATAGAATTTACACAAACGGCGGTCTTATCGCTGGGCAGCGATCTATTCCAGACAGTAGTAAGAAAATGATCCTTGTAAAAAATCCTTATATGAAAATAATGATCTTCCAACATCGCTACTCGTTTTCGGCTGTGTGGTTTGACAAGTCCTTAGTGGTTCTATTAAGCCTAACATAATATTGGCCTGTAGTTCAATGTGGCGGCCACTCGAATCTGTTAGTAGTATTAAATTACCGCTGAACATTATATACGAAACGTGACTCTACGTATTAGCTTTCGAAATGAAACGCGGTCTTGCTTACGGAGCGCCATTAAAATTTGCTTGGTAATCGTGTAAAAGTATCGCGCCATTTGTATTAGACGAAAAAAGCTTTTGTTAGGGCCATTACTCACTTTATCCCTTGTAAAATTATGTTGATGTCATATATTGTTTTGTTTTATTGTCATACGATGTTGGGTAAATGACAATATTCATTATCAAATAATTGCTATACCAATTACATACAGACGAAAAGTTTTTCCCCCTGATCCTTCTCTCTGTATCCTATCCTACTAATATCAATCATGCGAAAGTAAGTCAGGATGGATGGACGCATGTATGTTTGTTACCCAATCACGCAAAAACTACTGAACAGATTCTTACAACATTTGGTGTGGAACTAGCTTGAATCCTGAAAATGGCTACGTTTTTACAAGACTGCGTGAAAGGGAGGAGATATTGAATTTGCTTTTGATTTGAAGATTCATTTATTGCAGTCATGCTTAAAGTCTAGGTCTTACAATTTGGATTAGTGTTCGCATGAACTAACGCTGGCGGAGAACATGCACTTCACGTTCAAACCACCGATTAAAATTATTTTGACTTTGTTTACGTCTTGTTTCTTGTTATTTCTTTTCAAGTGCTCTTACAGTCGGAATGTTTTGATCCTTTTTAAAATATAATAATAATTATTACATCAAATTATATGTATAATTAAATATAATAATAACAATAATATTGGACTGGCGGGCACTACCTTTGGGTGTACCAATAACTTGGTGAAGTCGATCGAGGGTGGTGTCCGCCAGGTGCACCATGATAACATTACAGTGTCTCAAAGGGGCCTCTACGTGTTGGACCTGTGTCCCCACGTAAGCCTTTCAAATGACCGGGTCCAGTTACATCTGGGACCAGTAACGTCAACGATCAGTTGTCGGATATGTCAATGAGATACAAATAATAATTATAATAATTTTCCAAAAATACATGGGATTAAAGTTTGTATCGAAAAACGACTTTCACACGGACGGAGGCGTAGGCTATGTCTAGTTTTAAAATAAACAAGCAACGGATTAAATTGGTAAAGCCGATTAATAAGGATGAGGGAGTTAATCCATCAAGTACGGGCATACTGTAAAATATAACACAGTAGACGTTTCTGTGATAGGTATTCCTGTATAAAATTTGCATCATGTCCAATTATTTATGTTCTTACATTGTGACGTAGAACAATACAGTTTAAATACCATTAAGCTTGAATGATAGCCCATGTTCAGCGTGGTGGGCGTTTGTTTCTGAACGGTCAACTGGGATGTCAATGACCTAGACGTAAGGTCAGTTGGCTACAACCCATTAGTTACCCACTGCAGGGCAAGGGTCCTTGTCACAACTGTCCTTGACTCCATACTAAAACGTGCGGTCCGAATCGTCAACAATCCCAGGATTACTAATAGGTTAGAACCTCTTAGTTTACGGAGGGATATAGGCTCCCTCTGCGTGTTCTACCGGCTCTACAATGGTATTTGCTCTCAGGCCAACGGCACCATTCCTCCATCGCACCACTCGCCGAAGACTAAGGTATCATCCGCACCAACTGCATTCGTCGCAGTCCTCTAGGAAACGGTTCGCGCAATCTGTGTGTTGTGTCCATAGGCGACGGTGACCACTTACCATCAGGTGGCCCGCCTGCTTGTTCGTTGAGCTACAATTTATTAAAAAAAAAAAACTGGAGGCCTAGAGCATTTTCAATGATTGTGTGTATGTCTAGGTAGACTTTTTGAAACATGCTTTTAAAAACATTTTTTAATATTCTGCCTAGACTTTAACAATCATTGGAAATGTTAGAATGTACGATCGAGAGAGAGAGTCCGATCAATGCGCCACAGGATTATTGAAAACTGCATCGAATTACGACCAGCTATTTCCAGGACATTCGCGAACAAATTTACTCGTACATAGGTCGATCCAGATCCTCTTTCCTGTAAAAAGTCAATTAACGATTGTAAATTCTGAAATGAAAGGCATACTTATTCCGTTCGGTAAAATAACATACCTGAAATTTTTAAAGGATCGTTTTATCCTCCGCAACATTTAATTTTGTTCTAAAAGACAAAAAATGAGCTTAAGCAAACTTTGCTCCCGGTCAATATCCGAAGATGGGAGTCGAAAAATGGCGTTATTCGTTATGCGAAACAATTGGAAATGATTAAAATTGCGATTTAATGTTGGACAAAGGAAAGAAAGAAAAGAGAAAAGCTGTACTAAGACATAAATCATAGTCGCTGACGGGTACATTGTGACTTCGAGTCAACCCGACTGAGTATAAAGCTGATCGCACACTGGCTTCTGGCACCACCCATTAGCTATAAGCTGGTTTGGACTGTAAATTTTAGTAATCCAGTTAGTAAACGTCAGTATTTATCCTATTCGAAGCTGATCACAGATGCGTAATCATCACATAAAAAACTAAATATTTAGTACAGTGGCATGCAATTTAGTAGCTAAGTAACAGAAAAAATGTAGTCGAGTAATTTAGTACTTAAGCGCTTTAGGCAAGTCGACCTATTATGTCCTATTATCACCACTGTCTGTGTATACGAGACTGTAATGAAAACGATTTTTAGACAGTTGCGAGCATTGTGGTTACTAAAATACGAGTGACCTCTTTCTCGAAGTACACCATTACTGACAACCATTTAGGTATCTAGTTTTATCTCGTATTGACTTCATTACAACTCGTTTTTTACTTTAAGCTCATTGTGGTGTAAATATTCATAGACAAAGTTAGTGGCTTATTGTACGTTTCATTTACCTAGCTTTAGAGAGGACCTAAGTCGGGGTGCAGCACCTCACATACTTCCCTTACGTTCATCGTATTTTCACTTTTGACTCTTCAGTAAGTCTCTTCAACTAATATTCCTATTAACATGTCACGCTAACTGAACTAGCATCCTCAGTTCCCTTTACGGTAATATTCGAGGTTTGTCACAGAAGTCATGAGCGGCTTCGTATGTGTGGAGCTCTATGCTCGTTTGCTATCTAATGCACATAAAAAAAGAAGCAATTTAATTATATTACCAAAACATTACCAAAACATGCGGTTACACAAAATTTTACACAAACAACATACGAACAACATTCATAACAACATACATTGTGGTCTTGCGTGAGTAAGTCTTCATTACGAGACTGGCACAATGACATGTGGTTTTCATCTTTATAATTAAAACACAACATTCGTAACATGGATGTGAAAATTCTAAAAGATATAATGTATGCCGGAAGGGTTGTGTACGGTAGGTGAAAAGTAGGGACTTTTCCAGGGGGCCTGGGTTTGATTTGTATACCACGAAACTCTGAATTAAGCTCGTAATAAGTGTAATTGAGATCTGTTAGTACTATAACTAACACCGACTAACAGTCCTTTCTCCCTTGGTCATTGTACTAACGAATACTGACCAACTAACAGCCTATTACCATCAGATGCTAACACATTCACCAAGTTCCTTTTACGTTCCTGTTCGAGGTTTGTCCCAGATGTCATGGGTGGCAGCGGATGGGTGCAGCTGCATGCTCATTTGCTACCTTATAAAGATTAAAAAAAAACATTTTTACTAAAATATCACTGTCCCTCATCTTGATAAAGTCGCGTATACGTAACAACTTAAAAAATCTATGAAAAATGCGCATATTTTTGATGTAAAACATTTGCACGTCTTTAGATCTACTGATTCATTAAATATTGTGTCAAAGAAGATCTTCCTCAACTTTGTATATAAATTTGGTTTGAGAAATATTTTTTTTCGCAGAGATAACTTTTAGTTTAAATACATATTAAGGATGAACTTCAACATCAGCTTCAACATTATTAACTTATAACTTAGATTATTTTTTACTTTGCTTATATACCTATTTACAAACTTTTTTGTCTTACGCAGTTAAGAAGACGAGATATTTATAAAGAATGTGGTAATTTTTTACAGATGGATAGATAGATATTTAGATAGATAGATATATATAGATATATAGATAGATGGATAGATAGATAGATATATATACAGATAGATATATAGATAGATAGATAGATAGAATACTCTTCATGTACACACGAAGTAATTACAGCAACAGCAACAGCAACAATATACGCAGAAGACACAGCACAAAAGGCGGTCTTATCGCTATAGAGCGATCTCATCCAGACAACCTTTGGACAATTTATTAAAGTGATATTCCGTCCTACGTATTCATATCTATCTATTTATTTTATTGACATGAGTCGACAAAGCTTCAAATGTGAGTTCATATCAGTTCTTATGTCACGTTCATTAGTAAGTTAATAAAAACATTTTCCTTATTACAGAAGTTACAGTAATTCAGGGAACTGTCAATTACTGTAATAGCTACCAATTTCAGTATGTGTTCAACAGCAAGCTAATAACTGCGAGGTTATCTTGCCGTATTCCCTCACGTGGCTTCTCTTACTTCAAATGTATATTTCTCGTCGATGCCGAATTCAATACGGTTATTTTGTAGGTCCCGGGCTCGATCCCCGGTCAGGGCAGACCTTTATTTGGCAGATAAATTGTTGCAAAACATTTATTTTACGCCACGGAAAAAATGGTGTGCCAGAAATCAGTGTGAAAGAGCTCTTATATAGGAGCTTATCTTGCTTCAAAAACGATTTCCCGTGTAAACTACCTCCGCTTGTTGAATACGAAGGAGGGACAATAGTTCTTACCGTGAAGAGGTTGCGATTATCAAGACTTCGCGCCAGTAATTAAGGGTCGTTGTCCACGATAGAACAATAGAACTTTAATGGTAAAAAAAGGTTTTGGGACTAATGTCGGTTATATGCGACATTTTCAGAACAGGAATCCTTACTTTTAACTGTATGTTGGCATCTCAGATCTAAATACTTTGTTTCACAAAAAAATTCAAGAAATTCAAAAAATTCACAAAATTCATACACTCAAGATATTCAAGAAATTCAAAAATTCTTTATTCATTATAAAAACTTCGAAAACAAATTGCAATTGCCCTTGTTCTAGGATAAGGTACCTGTTTTATTGGGTGGCCCACTCATGAACCAAGATGAAAAGTAACCATTTGAAACGTTTTTTTTTATGTGGGTAAGATATCAAACGAGCATGCAGCGCCACCTATCCACTGCCACCCATGACATCTGTAACAAAACTCTGAAAGGACCGTAAAAGGAACTGGGATGTTACTTAGTTCAGTTACTATGAGATGTTAAGAGGAATGTTAGTTTGTCAGTATTCGTTAGTATAAGGACTATGAGTGAAACGACTGTTAGTGACTACAAGTTCTGTTATTTGGTTTGAGTGATAGTCCAGTTAGTAGTGGTTAGTAACAGTCCTGTTCGAAGCTGGACACAGATGCGTTGCTACCATTGAGGAATAAAGTGGTCGCATCTGATATACATATATATATATATAGCTGGCATCCACATCTTACGCGTACGCTTATGCGCGTTAATTAATTTCGAGCGCGCTTACTTGTAGCGTTGCCAAACGCGATTCACCTGTAACTTTCCGATAATTATCTTATCAAGTTAAATCCGTTAAACCATTTTCCTTTAGAGCACCAAGTTACTTGTTAAGGGAAACAGATGACGGCAGGGAATTAATTATGTAGTACGTACCTACTTACCTTTACAGGAACAAGAAACGAGATTAAATTGGAATGTAAATGTTGACTTTGTTGCTCTGTTTTGTCAAGAGAAATCTTTTAATATCTACCTATGTACTTATACTAATTCGATATAGCATTAATGAAATATACTTTAAAAAAAATTGTCGATCACTAGTAGAATGGGTCGTCTATGTTATTTGATTTGTCGACTAGCCGACTAATCGGTTTTCAAATTGCCGATTAGTCCAGGTTCAGTCCATTACCATCATCCTTAACAGCCTATAAAAGTCCACTGCTAGACTAAAGGACTCCCAAAAATTGGAGGATTTATCAGGTGCCTAGCGTGGTGATCAAGTGAGTAAAAAGAGTATGCTTATCATTGTTTTATCAATGTGGTAAATGGTTGAATGAAGCATTTTTTTCTGATTCTAAGAGCTATAACATAAAAAGCTTTCGAGATATTGAGATAAAACAACCTGCATGGTAAATTAGTGTACCCCTACAATCCCTGTAAATGTCATCAAAATCCGCTCGGCAGTTTCAGAGCCTATTCGCGACAAAAAAGTTGAGGGAGACAGACTAACCGAAATTAAAAAAACGGTTGATTATGTATGTTTATGTGTCATATAAAAATCATATTCCATGTAATTATTGACTTTATTTTTATAACAGACTCTCGAATTTTATTTATTGCTAAGATTCCCTATAATTCTTAACGTTTTTTGTCGTACTTAATAAAGTGTGCTTATCATTGATTTATCAATTAGATAAATGGTTAGCCAAGCCGTAGGCGGGCGCCGCTTGGAACAAGCAATTTTTTTCTGAATCACTACAAGTTTCTGATAGCGTCACGTACTGCGTTGGCGATGACGGCGAGTAAAGGTCTTACAAAACATTTGCAATAGGTAGTCTAGGAAATAGAATAACATCCTAAGAATATTAAGATATTATTATTCTTACGTTTTATTATAACAACCGGTCTTACTTATAAACGATAATAAAAACTACGTTATGAATTACTGAATATTTAAGAAATGCAAGTCCTTTCTCCCATAGTCCATAAACTAACGAATACTAACCATCTAACATACCATGCTTCCATGCTCCCATGCAGAAAACCTTAAGCATGAGTTCTCCATGCTTAAGGTTGCCTGGAAGAGATCGCTTCTAGCGATAATACCGCCTATTGTTTACATGTGCTGTTATTTCTTATTTTGTATATTCTGTCGTGTACAATAAACTGTTTTTG
>DWLO01002849.1:0-11818 GCA_018245335.1 Dalla quadristriga | reverse complement strand
TTTGGCAGATAAATGTTTGTACTCGGGTCTTGGGTGTGCGAAATTGTGTTGTTTTCTGTATGTGTCCACCACCCGCAGCATAGGGAATCCTAGTGCAGGGGTGTGAGTGTGAAAGCGTTTATAGCGTTTATGTTTATATCAATATGGGTGTGTGCAAGCATTTGTGAGTTGGTATGAGTGGTATGAGTGGGTGAATACTAACATTTATTTATTAGCAGGGCTTTTAATTTGGTTTTAAATGACCTATGTGTTTGTTCTATTTTTAGTGTTGTAGGTAATTTAAATGCAATTTAAATTAAAGGTCATATATGAAATACTTGTGGGCTCCTTACACAATAAAAATTCTGTTCTTATAATGGCTGCAGTCATTTATGTCTCTGAATGTGTTAAATTACATAAATATACGGACACACAGACGCTATCATTCAATACAGTTACTTTAATGTAAAATCATATCAAATGTCTTTTGTTTTTCAGAAGTTCTTTGTGCCCGCTGTAAACAACATAAGACTTAATTTAGGAGATGAATCTGTTAGTGAAGATCAGGTAATGTATATCTATTTATTCTACGAGACTTTGACTGCAGCTGTGCCTTTGTGCAATTCCCTTGTTTAAAATGAATGAACCATGATTTTTCCAAGAATAAAAGTAGCCTATGGAATTCTCCAGCTCCATCTCTATGCTAAAAATTACGTCGATCCGTCGCACTGTTGCAGTGTCAAGGATGGAACCGACCATCAAACACACTTTCACATTTATAATATTACAAAACAAAATTCCTTTTTTGCACACCTGAAAATTTACAGAAACAAATTTACAAAGTATAGGTCGTACAATTGGCGGTCTTATTACTATATTACTATATTATAAGCTCTCTATAACCAAATACAAGGGACCAATTGTTTTTGTTGACATACGAGAGATTTCTGTATATATGGAGAGTAGAGAAATTAAGACATTCATATCAAAATTAAGATCCCCAACAAAAACCTAACTGTGAAAAACGTGCCAAGTCCCCTTAGAAATTCAGCCTATCTTAGTAGTGTATCACTGCACCCAAGTCTGCTCTATCTTTTGTCTAACAAAATTTAACATCTGCCTTTGTAGTTCCTGAAATTTGATCGTGAATGACTAAGCGAGTTTCTATCTGTGATATTAAAAATAAGGTTAATTAAGTGGAATAATAATATGACACCTAAACATAATCAACTATTAAAATTTTTGTCTGTTTGCGTTTTTTTTGTCTGGAATAGGCTCTGAAACTGCTGAACAGGTTTTAATAAAATTATTAGGGATTGTAGAGGGAACACTAACTTACTGTATACGCTTTGTTTTATCTCAATATCTCAAACGGTTTTTTAGTAACAGCCCTTAGTCCGCCCTTTTCACTGTTTAAAATGTTCTGTACATATTTCAAAATTTCACGCGTGCGAAGTTGCGGTCGCTCCCTACTTAGTAGATAATTTAATTGTATTGTGCTATAGATAGCTACTTTGTTAAGTAAAAAAATCTTCTTTTAGGTCAGAGCTGTGTGCCGGGCCATGTTGGATGCTGCTCGGTTGCTTTACACAACTCCATCACGGCCCACCCAAGCTTTTGACACCGCTGATACTGATTCCAGTAACATCGATGTGAAATCTACAAAGCCCACCACAGTAACTACAGTATGTATCTTATCTTACCAATAAATAACACTGGTAGTGTCTTGTCAATTATATTGAAATTAAGCTCAATAATTGAATGGAATATGCTGTTTATGACACCTAAACATAATCAACCATTTTTAGAATTTCTATCTGTTTCTGTTTGTCTGCGTTTTTTTTTTAAATTGTGTGTAGGTGGTAGGACTTGTATACGGTTCGCCCAGGGCGGTACCACCGCCAGATCCATTTCTGCTGTGATGCTGCCGGCGAGAAGCTGGATGCTCGTTTGCTATATTTTCACAAAATTGTAAATAGTATAGGCTCCAAAACAGCTTATCGGATTTTGTTGAAATTATCAGGGGTTGTAGGGTACCCTTACTTATAGCATATGCTTTGTTTTATCTCAATATCTCAAAAGGATTTCACGCGCACGATGTCGTGAGCTCTCCCTAGTTATGAATATTATCATCATACTTAATGATAATTACCTCTATATTTATTATAGGCTTAGTACTAGACTACTGACTAAAAATTGATCATTGTCAAGTAGTTCTGTCAAGATTGAATTAATAAAAACAAAAGATGTTCTCATAAACCATTGGCATAAAGATTATATAATTGCTTTGAATAAGGTCTTATAAAAGTTTATAGTCTTATTCACCTAGATTATAAAGTGAGGAAAATAACTGTGGCTGTCCTACCAACATATATACTATAATATCCACGTTGAAAATCGAATATTTTATGTTCTTCTTAGCTTACCAGTACACAAAATAAGCGTAAAGATCCAGAAATTGAAATTGATGGAACCAAGTGCAAGAAGATTAAGCAAGAAGATAGTACTGATAGCTCATCATCTTCAGCACTGCCTTCTCCAGCTCTGAGAGACCCGGAGAAGTGGAACCCTGCTAGACTGACTCCAACCACTCTATTTATCATGGGTTCTCATGCTCATAAAGTAAGTTTAGCATGCTTTTACTAAATCTGAACAAACTACATAGTTCTCACGAGTAATCATAAAAACTTTTAATTTCTATTGGTGATCTACCTATTTGGAATAAGATTATTGTCAATATATTTTTCATGTCATGTCATAATATTTTTAAAGGTCCTTGGGTTGGGCAATTCTCGTGGTCGTTTGTACACCAGACATGCTGGTTTGCTCCGGTACCCAGCTGACACAGTTGATAAGGAATGGATTGCCAACCATAATTTGGTGAATGCTGTGGGCGGTAAAACTTACATTATGGTAAGTTTCTCATTTTTTTTTCTATCATCATAATAATATCATGATACAGATACAGGATTGGTAATAGAATTTTAGTTATAATTTACTGTCATCTCTGCAATTGCAGGTCTTGGAAGATATAGAAGAGCTTGCTACAAGTGATGCATATAAGCATAATTCACTTCCAATGCTTGGGGAGTTGACAGGGTTTAAAGTACCGCCATTCATGCTAAGGAAAATAAAGGCATATGTGTTGAAGAGGGCTTTGAGTGGAGATATTAGTAATGCTAATAGTCCTCAGCCATGTACCAGTAATACTATAGATGACAAATACAACATGGATGATGTTAAGTTGGAAATAAATGCTGATAATTATGACACTGGTACTTTTAATGCAAGTCAGTACATCACTAATGCTGATAGATCAAAGGACTTTGCTGGTATTTCCATGCCTAAGGAACAAACAGATTTAGCAGATATAAAAGTAGAAGACATCAGGGATATTAAGGTGGATATAAAAGTGGAAGATTTGAATCAAATAAATGTTAATGGCATTAAGGTTGAAGACCTGGGATCGAATGATATAAAAAGCGAAACCATTGGCGACATGAATGTTGAACCAATTAAAGTGGAAGATATAAAGTTGGAAAGTGAAACTTTTGATTTATGTAAAGATGGTGACGAAGATCAGAGTCACCTTGTTGATGGTTTGTTGGAATCGGACATTGAGTTTTTGAGCAGGAACTTAGGTGACATTGAGAGTGATGCTGATGCCAGAAAAACAATTGAAAAACTGACAGGCGCCAATCCTGATACTATAACTTTGGTTGGAGATGAGTTTGATATAGGAAATGCTTTGAATACAAACAATGTAATTCAAATTTGTTATTTATTTTTACTTTTAGCTGATGCGGTTGTTTTGGTACTAAGCTGAACATGAAGAATGTTCAGTATGAATGCTCTGTGTAAAGTGTGATGTGACTATTTGAGGAGAAAATAGCTGTTACAGATTGTTGTAATATAGGGCAATGGCAATTGGCGTATAAATTTTGTACCAATTTGCCAATTTATATAGCTTATACCTTGTATATGTAGGAATTTTATCAAAAGGATTATCACCATTTTGAACTCCTTACGGCGTGTATTTATAATGAATCATTAGACAATTTCTAGTGAATTTTTGAACTTAGAACTCCAATAATTTAGTTGTTAATAGATAAGCTATGTTAAACAGTGATTTGTCAAAATAAAATGGATTCCTTCCATAATAAATCTTTTTCTTTCAGTACCTTTCAACCCAGAGTACCAGGTGCATAACCGTGGCGTCAACCAATAGTGGAATGGTGCACAGTTTGCCAGTGACCCACATTGCGACACCCCCGCGCATCACTGGAAGCACTGTCCACTACTATACCAGCACTGGTATTCAGCCGGCCGGACAGAGGACCATACACCACCTGCCGCAGTCCACGATCACCATTCAGAACATTCCGGGAACTAATTCGCAGATGATTCGCGGGTAAGACAGCTGATTTGTAAAAGTATGGATATAATAGGCGGTGGCCTTTGGCATACCCACTATGCAACTTCATCGCGCATTTGTTTAGGTTAAGGTTATTCACCGTGTGTATTTATTGATAACCTGGACTAAGCATTCGTTTTGCGATAAAATGACACCTGGATTCTAGGGTCACCGAAGAGTATTATGAGTTAAGCCATTTCAAGCCATTTCAGCGACCGCTAGCGACACGATAACGATAGCGTTTATGCAGGTCACATATTTGTATGGAAAAAGAAAAGCGCCTCTAGCGGTGTCGACAGGAACTAAATGTGATATCTAGTTATCGTTAAACGCTCTGCTAAAAACAACGTTATTGCGTGTACACATAGTACAATTTTGGGTAACGATAATTTTATTGACTTTCCACGTTTTACTATGATTATAAATTTGCCGACTAGCTCGACACAACTTGCCTAACTAATGAACGTCGTAAATAATTTTGGTTACAAGTTAAATTTAACAAAATGGAGATGTAATACAGTACTAATACCGCGGCATATTTTCGATAGGTAGCTCGCGAATTGACGATCTCGCAATCGTCGCTAAAAGGGTAAAGTTATGATAGAGGTAGGTCCAAACCAAACTTCCTGGCTCCCGTTTGCCTCGAATAATACTATATGGTGTATATTATTATGGATTATAGGGTCTACATTATTTCGGATGCTGTAGAACTGTTGTACCGTTCAGGGAGGGAGTTTCTGCCGTATATTATTTTATTGGCTAACAGTTTGAGATTGCAGATGTAAAATAAAAAAGATGTGCACATTGAGTACCTACAGTAATTTATTATTTTTTTCATGTTACAGATTACCAATAAATCCGAAGACTGGAACTATCAGCACGGTCATGTCTCAAGGCGGCGGCACCACAGTCATCGGTTTCGGCACTAGGACATCGAATGGGACCATAATAGGAACCCCGGCGCAGTACGTCAACGTGTCCTCGAAGTCCTTCCCGACCGGTAACATCTTGCATAACGCGATCGTCTCACGGAATATCTTAAACCGTACTAATTTAAATGCGGTGTCATCGGGAGTATCGTTCAACGTAACTGCAGTGAGGCCCGCGCTTCATACCACTTCACCAAAGATGAACACTATTGTGTCCGCGAGTGGCAACGAATTCGACAGCATGAACGGCAAAGATTTGATAGATACCGGATGCGGTTCATCTGTAATGCTGAAGAAGGTACTCACTCTAGGCAGCGCCGGGGCGGCCAAGTCGTTCATGATGCACAATACTCAGAAGGTTTTGTCCACTGGGTTTGCGAATGGATCGACGCCGCCGCCCAACGTCACGATCGTCAGCTCGGGCACTAGTGGTATCCTGAACAGCGGCCCACCTAATGTTGTTTGTCCGCCCTCCGGCAATCTGAGCGCTACGCACGCCACCCTTTCCGCCTTGCTAGCGTCCAACGCTGAAAAGGCACAGTCTAAGAATTAATCATTCCTATAGCTCTTTGAATTGTCTCGTTACAATAGGCTCTAAATAATTAGTCGCTTTGGATATGTAGTTTTAATGCCAGATTAATGTCACGGAAATACAATATTACTGATAATTTTGCCATGTCATCACTCAGCCTACTGAGATTAATATTTTGTAGGGTTCAATCGGACTAGTTATTGCATTAATGGTTGATTAAGCTTCATTATTTCCCCAGTTGTGAGCGTAACTTCTGCCATAAATCCAAGCAATAATGTGCCATAAATGCGATAATGTCGCGCCATAAGCGTTTAGTTTCGAAAATTTACTCGCCTTTTGGTCTTCTAGCGTTTCCGACGCTTCGACAGTCAAAGCTGGTAACGGTATATATTATATACTAATATTTTACTAATTGTTATGGATGAAGGAAGTCTACCCATATCCTTCCCTATAGGTTCGTGGCAATGACCACGCCACCAGGCTTTATGGGCTCACACAAGGGTTTCTGAATCTTGAACAACATCACGTGATCTTATACTTGTGTTCAGGAGCTGGCAATATTGATTCAAATGTTAATTTTGTCATTTCGCCAGTGATAACTTGACATTAATTATGGCAAACCTACTTGAAGTAAATTGATGTTTACCACAAATAGTATTATATTCCCAGAGTATTAAACAGTGATCTCAGGTTTTAACTAAATAATATTATTTAGAAATGCATAATAATTAAGTGAGAATTCTACAGAAACAGAATAAGAGAATATTTTTTGATCAATATTTTTTTCAATACGCAAATAAAATGTATACTGAATTATTATCATGATAAGATTTTGCTGCCGTGTTTATAGCTCAAGTTGGTGTTGTGTCTACTAAATAATTGCATTCCTTATGGGCTTACTAAAGTTAAGATACACATTAGGTGAAGTTTCTTCAGTGATGTTTAGTAATAAGATTATAATCTACCTCAGGTTACCTGATCGTTTAAAAGTTAATTTTCGTATTTTAAGGGTAAATAATGGTTGTGTTTGTTTTATGTGCCAAAAAATGTTGTCTTTAATATTACTTGTAACAGTATTACTTGTGATATATACGATTCTTAATCAATTTTATTTATTTATATATCTTTGTGATCGGTAGATTTAATATTATACCATAAAAGCCGAGTTAAACCTTGAATTAAGAATTTCGAATAATATAAAGTTGTATAAGTTTTATTGGCAATCAAATTAATTAATAATATAAACATGAGATGAATAACATACATAGTGAGACAGAATATCTGCTGTTTTCGATCTCGAGCTTCGTATAGATTCCAGATTTAAGATGATATTGTAATTACATGTTCAATTACATTATTAGATGTTAGTGGGCACTTTTCGACATCATCTATTGACTCATTAGAGTGATCGAAAAAATTTAAATATTAAATTAGAGAAAAGGCAAATTTATTATACACTCTTAAAAGTTGTGAGTGATATTTTTTCTGTTGGCCATAAGTGGAGTAAGTAAATAGCTTCACTACTTAATAACGTTATTGTTTTATTTACTAAATTTTAAACAATAAATACACTATTGTATTGTATTATTGTAGTTGAACAGTATGACAATGTAAAAGTTTTACGACATACATAAGGTACATAAAGTTGTGAAAATTAAAACATGCCTCAATAGTAGTGCTTAGTATCAAAACGGGAGGTGAACACATCAAAAGCTTAAAAGTTGTTAGTGATCATAGGCGGCGGCTGGCCCGTCTGCCTTTTTTCCATATTATTACTATATCATTATATACATTTAAATTATATTCTAAGTACTCATCGCTTAAGGGTGCGCTGGTCGGACATTCTTCCTTACAAACATCGGGGGTGATTCTTACTATATTTAAAAGTATGCATCCAAAAATAAGAATAATATAAATTTGTCTCGTCGTTATCTCCGCTTGTTCGGAAATAGTATTGTAATGAAAAAGATGCTGTGAAATTTAGTTCTGTATTTATACCTTAAATATAACGCCAGTTTGGGCTTAAATAAAAGACACGGATTATGAAATTTCAAGAGTAACTGCCAGGCAGTAGTAGATTTGTTTAAAAGTTCAAATAACTTTAGTAGGTATGTATAGCTTGGTAAGTAAGGTCAGGTAAGAAAAACCTTGAGTATTTTTTCATGATTTGTCCACAAAATTCTGTGCACAAAGTATTACGCGCTCGCTTTCGGTATAAACAATCGTGCAATGCAGTTGACGCATTTTTTCTTACCCGATGGTGGGGAGATAGCATTAATATTTGCCATTCTCGTCAACGACTTACTAGCGCACCCTTAAAACTGCGTATTGTCGCATTTGTTTTGTTTTTTATTTAATTAAGCTTATATGTGAATACGATAAAGAATTTATCATACTATACTTATCATAGTTTATAGATGTTTTAATAACTTACAGCAGATATGACTTAATAGTTGTCAACATAAACTAGGCCAATAGTCATTTACATCATTGTTAACTTTCTATTAGTATTTAATTGGTAATCATATTTAATTATTCGAAAAATGTTTCATATGCATATTTGCTAATATTATTATAGTTATATTTTTTTTGTTTGTTAATTTTTATGCTTTTGCAATATATCTGTGTGATTTCAGTTTAATTAGTATCAAATTTATCCAAATTTATATTCTGCGTTGCAATGCTTTAACTTGAAGCTTTAATATTTATTGAATTTTAAATTTGTGCTTTTAGCATCGCTTTTGTGCAATTGAGGTTTTTGCCATTATTATTTCTACAGCTTATTTTTATATTATACTATAGCTTCGTGCATTATAGTTGTAGCTTCATTATGTAATAAATATTGTTTTGGTGGTGCACCAATTGTATGTTTTATTGGTATAACTGAATCAGTGGAAAGGGTGCTTATTTAGATGAATGAAGTGCTGAAAGGGGGTGTCCGAAATATATCTCTTGTTTCGAATATAAAAAAAATAAAACATTCACTATACTCGAAAATATAATGATATGGAGTTTAGTACTAAGACACAATAATTTTCGATATATACATTTCGACTACGACTGCGACTGCGACTTTATTTCGATTTTAAATTTTTATATATATTTTTAAATTTTAAATGATGTATAACCCGCAGTTGTTTCACTTCATGCACATATACACACTGTTACTCGCGCCTTTCTTTTTTTCTACGATATAAAAAATGTATATTTGGAATGAGAACTTTTAATTATAAATATTGGACCTCCCAAACTTTATTATCCAATTATTTTTGTTTTATTGTTTCTTATTGTTTATGATATGTTCTGGCCTGTGCACTGGTAAAATTTTTATACGATAAAATTATTTAGCGCAAATATTTAGCTTAGCTTTAAAATTTCATGCAATATTTTTTGCCATTAGGAAGTATGCTTACCCTATTATTTCCATGTGTTAGCTTTTTTGTTTTGTTTTTGTTTTGTAAGTTGTATTGACTGAGAATAAAGTGTTTTTTAATTTCAAGTGGTTAATTCAATGCATCTAAGTAATGGTTGAGTGGTTTCGACTTCGGCGTGCCAATTCACGTGACAGGTTCTAGACATTTCGAAATAAAACGTCAATATCTAAATATTGCCACCACAAGGACACGTGAAGCCTGATAACCCGCATTGGGTAACGTGTACGATATATTATGATACACTTCTCATTTTGAGAGGAGGTCCGTGTCTAGCTGTGAGGCTGTGATGGGTTGAATGAGAATCCGATAGCTACCTGGTTCATGCATTCCTAGTAGAAAACGTTTTTCGGTATTTTCTTTGTTTTATTAGTTTTTATTTTATCGAACCGGTCTCGTATGTCCTCGTGCTACCACTAGTGGTAGGGCGCAGTGGTAGCATCAGGAAACGCCCGGTATACTATACTTATTTTATAATACGATGTTGATCGAAAATAATACAAAAGAAGCGTTACGACGTTTGTCTTATTTATAGAACCAAAATGTAAGGAGCAATAGTGCTTACTAATAGGCTCTTAACAACATAGCATGAGTGTATTGATGTTCTGACGTATATTATCGATAAAACAGCTGATTTTAAATGTCAGAGTGGAACTAGGCGTTTGGGCGGAGTCTTTTGTAGGGCGGTAGGCGTGTGCTCGTTTCGAGGAAAATAAAGCAACCACACTGGACATCGTATTCAGAAAATGTTATAATCTTATCTTACTAATATTATAAATGCGAAAATTTGTTTGTTTGTTTGATACGCATTCACTTGATACAACCGATCTTCACAGAATTTTTTAGTTAGGTTGATTCAGACAGGGAGATGGCCCTAGGATATTTTGGATCCGGAATAAATATAAAGATCCCGAGGGAATTAAAACATCATAAATTTAATGCGGACGAGTGTCTTATAAATGGAAAAATATCGGAATGGTGGCCGTATGCAAACATTTTAAATCTAAAATATCGCTAGTTCTGCAGTGTAACTTTATTAATAAAAAACTAAATTTATTATTATGTTTTCGCTTTTCTTTGTTCGAAATGTTAACGTAACCACAACCGCCGATGTAGTAAGATCCTATGCTAAGTGCGTAGCAAGTCGAAGCAAGAACTATTGTGACGTGGTCGTGTAGCTTGTCATTACATTATGTGTACTACGAAGATTTGAGCGTAACTCCGCAAAATTCCCTTATCTATCCCATAGGGACCGTGCATTTTTTTGGCATAAAATGTATTCCTATGGTACTGCGACCCCTGTGTCTGAATAAAATCACGTCGATCAGTAGCTCTGCTGCTGCGTGAAAGAAAAACAAACCAACAAACACACTTTCACATTAATTATATCAGTAATTTGGCGATGTAGCATTAGTAGCAGAAATGATGAATGTATGTACTATGCGGTCGTAGAGGTTGTAGCTGATGGGTAGCGCTTTTTTTTTATGCAGTCTCACCATCCACTGCATGTGACATGTATCGTATGACATCTGTGGCATACCTCGAGTACTACTGCAATGCACTAACTGTTAGTTAGTCCTGTTAAGATTAAGTGTTCAGTTATAGGATATATGACTGGACTGAAGAAGACAGCGGGAAACCGCTGGATTCAGAGGTCACATGACCGGGCGGAGTGGCGCCGATTAGTGGAGGCCGGAGCAAAGGCAGCAGTTGACTTTTAGAGGTAGATGGATGGATGGAATAGGAATATTAGTTCTAAAGAATATTAGTGGTTAGTAATATATATATATTATATATATATGTAATAGGAGTTAGGACTGTGAGTGTAAGGTACTCCTGTTAGTAATTGGTACTATTCGAAGCTATCACAGATGCGTCGGTATCCTTAGGACTGAGGTGGTCGACTTTTGCATACTTTCTTGCTATTGCTTGTACTAAAAAATATGAATATTTTACTTAATATGTTTCATATGTTTGACTCACGCACAAACTGCCCTATCCAATGAGGGCTGTCGTATGTGGATCAATTCAATATATATATATTTTTTTACTACATTATGTAAATTGAGATTTATTTATCATGACAACTGAAATTTTGGTGAAGGTAAACTGATTTGACTGTTGTAATGCTTATTGACAATTGGAATTGGCTGTGTAAACTGCGTAAATTCGATGTTAGATGAATTTCTATTTTCAAGTGACTATTGAATAATATTATATGTTGTTTATTATCATGTAAAAGTAATCTTGTGAGTTTAGACGTAGAATGGTCTATGAGATTCTGAATACTTATGTAATACTTACTTATGATACTTATGAATATAAATATTTTGAATAATTGTGACGCGCGTGACACGAACTGGACACACGAAAAATTAAAGTTTCATTGTTATAAATTAAGAAGATAATGGATATGACATGACATGCTATGACATGGGGTTCTTCAAAAAAGGCGCAAAAGAGCTCTCCTTCAGGGCCAGCGACGCATTGGCGACTCCTCTGGTGTTGCTAGTGTCCATAGGCGACGGTGACC
>DWLO01002848.1:0-11819 GCA_018245335.1 Dalla quadristriga | reverse complement strand
ACTATGGCCTGACCCTTCTCACCTTGAGAGGAGACCCGTGCTCAGTAGTGGGCCAGTGATGGGTTGTGATGATGATGTGATGAAACGCTTACATACTCGTGCGAGTATGTAAGCGCACTAGGATTCCCTGTGTTGTGAGTGGCGGACACACACAGAAAACACAACACAATTTAACGCCCAGGACTCGAGTACTAACATTTATCTGCCAAATAAATGTCTGCCCCTGTCAGACAGGGGCACTGACCAAAGCGCCATCGAGTCGTCCAAATCACCAAATCAGTCCATACACAGAGTAACTGACAGCCAATCTGCCACTCTCGGGTATGGTCACTTTATACTTATTGCGCCATCTATCGGGGCTGTGGATATTGCTACTTCACATATTATTTAATTTTTACTTTAAAAAACTTTTCCAATAAGTTGTAGAACTTACAGAGTCGATCCACTGTAAGAATCGTACGCTGTGGCCGAGGTTATTCGAATCCGCGGTAACATGTTTTCGATTCCACTTTGAAATTAAAAAGGGACCACCGTTCCCTAAAGGTCCAATCTAAATTTCGCTTTATAAGAGACGTATTTGGGTGATAGAAATCGTTTCGGTCGACCCGCTAATGTAAATTTGGAGATTGTATCGCATTTCATATATAAGGCTCTATTTGAAAGTGTATAGAATGAATGAAAAATATTTTAATTTCTAAGTAACAGTCCTCCGTATAGGCCATTCGAGGCTTATTACAGACTATCTGTTGCCAGTTACTTCGTCCACGGTAAATTTATGATCAATATCTGGGTTCAAAAGTATTCATTGACCTTCTCCGAGACTCAAACTATCTCTCTACCAAATTCTATCGAGATCGGTCGTATGGTTTAGCTGTGAAGGCGTATTAAACAAACAAACAAGTTTTTATAGTTTATAATAAAAAATAGCTTATAAACCCAATATAATAATATTATTTGAATACTTCAACAAAAAATAAATCTCTCTATCAAAATATCCAAAAAATTTTTTTTATTTACTAGTCTTTAATGTAATTTAAATCTTTCTATAACTAATTATGACATTTATAATATTAGTGAGATGTTCATAGGCGGCGTTGCATGCCCGTTTGCTATTCTCTTCACGTAAATAAATGAGTGTCTCAAATTAAACAAAGACAAAATAAAATTGGAGCCATCTGAATTTTCCAACACGGTTCAACAAGCGATTTTTATTTGAAACCCAACCGTGACAAAAAGAGTCTTGTATACCTGAGTGAGTGTAAGAGCTATTTCATCCAAAAACACTTACGAAGCACCCAATTCGTTCGGATTCCACCGTGTTTTAGTTCCAAACGACCGTCGAATGAGTTTACACCACATAATGGAGGGCGCTCCTGTTTTCCTCTGGCCCAAGTTACAAGCGATCCAGTATTTGATATAAACACTGGAACGTTTAAATGCTTTCACGTGAACACTACCGCTATGGGATTGCTTGTTGCATATACACGCAGAAAACATCACAAATTACCGAGGTCTCATAACAAATTTCTACCTGTGTAAAATAATAATCAAAATTATTAAAATACCGACTTCAAATTTTGTTACAATTCTGTTACACAATATTTATTTAACAATTTACACATCATTTAAAATCTACGAAGTAATAAATAATACTAATTTATTTAAAAAAACAAGGTTCCTAGACAAGTCAGTCAATCAAAAGAGATTCGACTCTTTGACTTTCTTTCTCTTTGACGTCTCGGTGGCGCGTTGGTCAGTGACCTTGCCTGACGAGCTGAGGGTCCGATCCCTGGCCGGGGCAGATATTTATTTGGCCGATAAATATTTGTGCTCGGGTCTTGGGTGTTAAATTGTGGTGTTTCCTGTGTGTCCGCCACCCGCAATGTATGGAATGCTAGTGCGGGGGTGTGAATGTGTAAGCGTTTATTATTCTATCGTTTAAACGTGAAGCGAAACGCCGAATAAGCGGTACAAATTAATGGTTAGACACATATGGTTAGGCACTTCTGATGAACTTAGCTAACAAAATATTTGTTTCCGTAAGTATATTTTCTATTACTTCAAATATCTTATATGTATATAAAAAAAAAAAAATGTCATAATAAGCTGAATATTACTTCATTAATTAAACAAAATAAAACTCCAATCGCTATATTACCGAAACATAAAACCCGCTGGAACTTTTAACTTAAATTTCACCAATCCCTGAATAACGACTAGCAATATTGCACCCTGCTTGGAAGTCATTACGACGTATTTTTCCCTGGTGCGGTTAATGTGAGTCACTCAACGCATGCAACTCGATGGAACAATGCGAAACGATAAAAGTTTAATGTTCAACTTGTCATTAGAAGGCTTGACAAGCTCTATCGTCATTCGCGGTCGGTGGTCGGTTTGGGGTCAACAAAAGGGAGTTTACTCTTGATTAAAAACACAAAATATTAGCAAAATCGACGACCCCTTTATGACGTGATAAGAACAGTAAACGTGCATGCAGTCTCACCATCTACTACTGCCTATGGACATCTGTCACAAACCTCGAATACGTCTGTACGAGAGGCTGTCAGTTAGTTGATCCTTTTAGGAATATTAGTCGGTTAGTATTCGTTAATAATAGATCTATTCGGGAATTAGAACTGTTAGTAAATATGAGTAATCGTCCAGTTAGTAATCGTATTAGTCCTATTCGAAGCTGATTGTAGAATCGTTGCTATCCCTGAGGACTGAAGTCGTCGTCTATTGCATAAGTGTTACCGGTAATCAACATTAATATAACGGAACCTCCACTAATTATACTAAGTATACTAAGGGTAAACCTAGATATACATTTTACACACGCACTGCATACTCACAAAATTGCCCACTCCAAACTGATTAATGTTACTGTATTGTTACATATATCTACATTGTTATCTAAGTTTTTATACAAAAAAAGAATTAGAATTAAAAACGAAGGTTAGGTTAAAAATACTCCTTACTGACTAAACATTAGCCAATGTAGTAGAAACTAGAACTCTCCAGATCGCGAGTTAAGCCGAAGAGATTATGATTCCAATACTGTTATGAGTTTTCTGTAGCCAATCTCTGTATATCCCATTAAAATAACCCCGTAGTTTCCACAACTTTAACACGGTGTCCCACCGATGACTATCGAGCGATAAGCTGTGAATGAGATTGGAGTTCTTGAAACAGCACTGTTATAATTTTGGAAATATTATTTTAAAATAGAAGACAGCCTCATCCACCTAGGTACCCTTGAATCGATAACAATGTTCTCAGCACTTAATAACAATTATAATACACGCTTACTCACTCAAAACCCGCACTAGGATTTTCTGTTGTGAGGAGCGGATACACGCAGAAAACAACACAATTTAACGCGCTAGACCCGAGCATAAACATTTATCTACCAAATAAGGAGGATTTACCAGGAGGTAGAACCTGCATACGGTTTGCCCGGGGCGGTACAACCGTTAGATTCTGCCGTGAAATTATAGTTTTTCAACAATTGTGTTTTGGTCGGAACGGTGTGGATGCCGATTACACTTACACAAGAGGTGACCATCTCAGTCTTTAGGGATAGCAACGTATCTGTGATCAGCTTCGTATAAGGCAAATACCTAATTTTTGACAGACAAAAATTCCAGATTTTGTTTTCGTCTTTCTCTATCAAAAACTAGATAATACGCCCGTTACAATATGTTACAATATTACGTTACAATATGTATGTGCACACTTTTTTGTCAACAATAGATAGAACGTTAGGCTAAAACCTCTTAAAAAAAAATTGTCAATTATTGTAAAGGTTTAGGTAAAATAAATTAACAATTATTATTTTTTACCAATCATTGAAAATGTTAGAATATGCGAGCGGAAGAGATGTGAAATATGATAAGCCTCTTAAACCATACGCACATCGCTGATGCTAGAGCAAGTGGCTTATCCTCAAGTCCACAGACGCAACTCGAAACTTTTTCGCTCGTTTCAAATAAAAACAATCGAATTTCAGTCCGATTCAATTCGCCTTTTATAACTCTTTGTTATCTCTTCCGATACGTTGTAACAAAGTTGTTAAATAAGTTCTGAGTACTTTTTTATATCTGAAATTTATAGGTCTTGCAACTTTTAAATGAGCGTGTTTCTTTCTTTTCTGCCCAATTTTTGTATTCGTGGTGTATAAAGAAGAGGCATATTCTGTTATATTGCCTTTATAAGCCCGACGTTTCAATTAATATTGTTGTGTACTTTCCAAACCTTTCATTTGCAAAATGCCTGCCAGAAATGAGTAAGTACCTGAAGGGACATCAATTGTAACAACAAAAGGATACTCCGGACGAAGAGGAGCTTTAATATACCGTCAACAAGGTACAAAGCCTTAGCTAACAGAGTTCCTGATATTCGAAATTAATTCGTGCGGGACAGTGAAATACAAAGCTTTGTGAGTACAACTAAATCCATTGCTGGTTTTCCATAGCAAAATACACAGCAAAATCCTTACTAATATTTATGGACGAATATATATTACGGTCTATGCTAATATTTTAAACGTGATAGTGTTTTTTTGTAATGTAAGTAGAATAGCAAATGAGCATATATATTACAGTCTATGCTAATATAAATAATGCTAAACCTGATAGTGTTTTTTTAATGTAAGAAGAATAGCAAACAAGCATGCAGAACCACCCATCCCCTGCCGCCCATGACATCTGTGACAAACCTCGAATAAAACCGTAAATGGTAAGGGTTGACTGGCAGATTTAATGCCTAGTGGAGTAGAGTCAGATCAGTCAGATTGAAAGTTTGTATGGAAAAACGACAAAGCATTTGCGGGAAAAGTCTAGTACAAAAATAAACAAAGGTGAACCTTGAAAACATTTCAGTCGCTACATAAAGTTGCTAAGTATTTATAAATCATTTTACACAAATACGCCTTAGAAACAACTTTTGAGCTGATCTCAAAGTAATATTCACAAAACCACTTAAAATCTTCCACTGTTTACAACAGAGCGAAAGGATAAAATATTTCCCTTTTAAAATAAAGTTGACAACAAGCTTCAAGCTTTTATTGTTCTTATTATCTTGTGAATTTTGTTTATCGTTGCCCTAACAGTGTTGAAGAAGTTTCGAGAATTGGGTGGATGCTTTCGAAATTCGGGCCCCGATACACTGGCGCAATGGCAGCGCAACCAAGTTAACAGGCGCAACAGCTCTAGGGAATTCACATTATTTAAATTATTGGTAAGATAAGATAAGATACAAGATTAAAATCAAATCAAATCAAAACTTTTTATTTCATCATAAGGTAAGAAAATTGAGAAATTTTGAAAAATTTCACACTTTAGAAACGTCACAACAGGATAAGAACATAATTCATTGATAGATAACATGCAATTCGTCACTCATTTAGATATCACTGACCAATACCCTGTTAACACCAAATTATATCATAATAGACAATAATAGCCATCTTAGTCACCGCCTTTTTAAAAATAATACATATTTAAAATTTATCATCTAGGGTAGGGCCGGGAGAAAAAGGCCGGAAGAAATAAACTCATGGTAAATAATGAACATTTTCATGAACATGAAACGGTTGACACGCTGGCGCAATCTCACAACCTTCTTCTTCGTCTTGGTGTCAGAGGGCCCTTAGTAACCAAACGAAAGATTTAAAAAGAACCTTGTACATTAACGCTTACAAGGTCGGCGGGGCGCAAAGGTTAATTTTAAGGGTAACTTTTTTATGTAAGTTAGCGTTATCCTTCACTAATTATTATTAGAAATAGTTTTAAAATAACCGTAACATTTTCCGTAGCAATTCTCCGGATATTGGAACTTTGTATTTGATCATTGGTAATTTTAACCTTGCGAATTTCTCAAGATATTTAGGATAAATTGTTAAAGCTTATTTACCTACTTAATCCGAAGCTTACCTTAATCTAACTTTAAGAATTTTTATTTCGTCATAAGGTAATTATATACACTTGAGAAACGTCACAACAGGAAGAGAACATTATACATTGAAAGATAACATGCAATTCGTCATTGATCTAGAAATCACTGACCAATTCCCTGTTGAGGTAAGGACTAGGTTAACTTTATTTAAATTGCTAGTAAATAGGAATAGCAAAAAGGAAATAATGAATACGAGGAGGCCCACAGAAAATTAGTAACCGGGCAGTAAAAGAAAATATGCTAACGATGTTATACAGAATTGGAAATTAGGGTACGTTTGCACTGTCCTTTACGAGTCGTAGAGAACGGTTATAGAGGGGCGTGTTGCCAAATGTTCTCATTTCTAAGAGATAGTTCTGTTTTCTGTTTTGGTTTCTGCTACAATAAAATAGGTACCATAAAAAAAATTACTCTCACGATGCAGCTTTGAAAATTAATGAAAATTATGTTAGTAAGGCTTATTATTATTATACAATGCAGGAATATTATAGCAAACTGTCAAAAATTGATTACAGATTTTAAAGGTGTTAGTGACCAAATTAGTAATTTTATTATTTAATTTGATCCACAGCTTTTAATTTGCTTTTAAACGGGCCATACTTTTACTGCGATGGCATTATCAGGTAGAATATGAAATACACTCGCTTCACGTAATGACGTTTACGTGCAATAAAGTGTATTTGTATATTTTATGATTTCGATTTATCTCAACCATTGACAAAATATCGATAAGCTTTAATCCCTTCTACTTCTTATCTACTTACACTAATAATTCTTGCAATTTCAGTTGGTCGTTAGTTTGAGTATAAAGTTTTCCAGTTAATTCATTAGAAAAATCATAAATACAAAATAGCTCAGAACAATAACTGAACAAAATGGCAATAATTATCTTAGCTTATCTATGCGTTTGGCAAATCTATCTTAATGTCAGCGTCATTTTTGAGTTTAGAGATGTCTTTATGCTTCTGTTCTTTATGTGTCTTTATCATAGGCTGTGTAGTACTAACCATTTTATTTATATTTAATCATTTATCAATAGTATTTAAATCTTGATTATTCTAAAAAGTTAAAGACACTTTAGATATATTAAATATTTTAAAAAAGCTTTTTCGATGAGCGATAACGAGAACACTCAAAAACCAAAGCATGAGAATCAGGAAACTGCACATACTATATTAAAACCAGCGGATAATATGAATATCACCACAGATTACACGATAGATGTCACGGAAATATTATGTAATGAAGATGCAAACCAAATTCCAATTGATGAAATTCCTAAAACAGAGGTGTTGGATAAAGAATGCGATGACAGCACCAAAAAGTCAGAACTAACGGAAGAAATCAATGAAAATGTTGAACATAGGAACAAAGATACTTATATCACTATGCCAGTGTACGAAACCTATTACGGTCTACAGCCGCGTCCAGAAGGGAACCCTCCTCAATACCAATATTTACCTCCACGACAATCAAGGCATCAGCAAATGCCAAATCAGTTTGCTGGAGGTAAGTAATCCTATCGTAGCATATAGCTCTTACCTCTTTCCAACATTTAAGTGCTCCTGTATTTCTATAGGATACACAATACAATACAATACAAAATGCAGAAACAAATTTAAAAAGTAATGTTCGTACAATTGGCGGTCTTATCACTAAAGAGCGATCTTTTCCAGACAACCATTGTAAGGCAAACATGAATGATGTGTATGAAGTAGGGTAGGGGTGCACGATTCGATACACAGAAACACACACACACATATAGATTTCACAGGTATATAGTTTTTACAATCTCCTAAAGTAGTAGTCCTTCACTTGCCTTTTGAACGTATACAGAGACAAATTAAGTATAGAAAACTAAATCATTGTCTTTCCCCGTTGCCTTACATATTAATTTACCTTTAACTGTTCTCTAAAAGTACTTTTATAAGCTTAATACCATATATAGTGAACTCCATAAATCTTACACTACCTAGGTTCGTACGGATTGTAAAATGTAAGTTGGGCCTCGCCGCGTTCCGACGTAGAGTCGCACGACTGGGCCAATGGACATAATTCTCGACGGTGTAAACTAGCCGATATGTCAACGGATCGTTGTGTACGCCAGGCCCCGAGGTAATGTACACTATGTGTTTAATTTTCACGAGCAACTTTGACTCTTTAACGCCACTTTATACCACATAAACTCGCCTGCACTATCTGAAAAGTATGATGTCGCTTTGTGGAAGTTCGTGCGGGGCGTCGTATTGACGACAGGGCAAGACCACCTATTAAAACCGCAGGCTTTAAAAACGTTATTTAATTTAAACGATGCTTATTGTATTTGCTTTTGTTCGAGATGTTTTTGTTCATTTTGCGGTTTAGTCGTAATCGTATTCGTAAATCTGTTAGTTACTTTAGGTTAGAGCAATATCGTAAATTTTCAACTTAATAAGCATAGGCCAATTTTGTGCTGATGTGCAGTACATATATACTTAGCTCAAGCTAATACTAAGCTCCTGTGACCAGTTCCGAAAAGGTCAAAATACTAACTTACACAAACAGTCCTTACTCCCACAGTCCTTTTATCACTACCGAATATGAACCGACTATTATTCCTATATAACCTACTACTAATAACTAACACTAACTAACTAATAGACCCTCGTACTTTCCTATTTGTGGTTCTCTACGGATTTCCATGGGCGTCAGTGGTTGGTGGAACTGCATGCTCCTTTTTCTACCCTCGTCTTATATAAAAAAAACAGCTCTTCCAATCTAGTAAAATCTACGCTCATAACCGGTGCTTCCTAGAAAAAACTCGTTCAAAATAATCCAGTTACAGACACTCAAAACATAATTCCATCCGGTCGGTCTTCGGTCTGTCCGCACATTTAATTAAATTATTGATTATATCTTTAGCCCTGTCCCTTTCTACGGCTATTCAATAAACAGAGTTGGAGATTCGTTAATCAGTCTTTTATTACTAATTGACGTCTCCGTGTGCGGCCATTATGCTCCATTATTTCGATTAAAATTGACTCATTACCCTTGTTTTAGTAAGAAGCTTTCGCATATATTGTCGCATAGTATTAAGATGATTGCGAAGCATTGTCACGGGACATTAAAATAAAAATGCCATTTCTACTTGTTTTGACTTTCATTTATAGATTTATGTGACATGATTTTTTATTTTACGCAAATAGCGCACTAAAATTTTTCATGTAACATTTTGCTTTTAAGTTAACGCTTAGTTTGAATTTAAAATAAAACACTAAAGTAGTACACTAATTTAATTACGCGGCCATAGTGAAAATAATGTAGGAAAGTTTATTCATTCATACTATCTATATCTATTCATCATTTTAACTAAGTAATAACGACAAAAACTGATTTTTATTTAAATTTCCTGACACATAATTTTGACGTGTATTTGTATTGCTTAAAACTCTCCAGGATTTACCTGAAACTACTTATAAAGTATTAAACAATGAACGGTAACTAAGCCATCTACAACACAACATTTAAAGGTTCAATAAATTAATAAAGACCCATTACTGCTTGGTTTAAATGGTTTGCCAAAAATGTTTAGGACGTTCTACGATATCATCCCTTGTAAAAACGGAACTATAATTCCCTAGAAACAATTTTGACTAATGTGATAATCATCACAAAATTGAAAGATTTAACAACTTCGTTCGTATTAAAATTGATGCGAAGCAATAGGCTATGCGTGTTATTAATTTAAGATGTAGCGTGTTTCATTAATCAATTGCAACGAACGTCAATCACTTTTCTCTAAAGACAAACTTTTTAATTTTTTTAGATGAAATAAGTTTGTCTTCTGCGCGTTAAAGTTTACTTTTAATACGTTACTTTGTTATTTTTTGAGTTGATGTTGAAAACAGTTTGAAAAAAGACCAGTTGGTAACTCTACCAAAAATGATATATTCATACCAAAGAAAAAGGCGAATCATTTTTCAACTGTATTCTATTTTTTTAATATAAGATAATATTCATAAATGGATTTAAGTGTTAGGTTATGTTAGGTTGGGTTGATGTTGAAAACAGTTTGAAAAAAGAACAGTTGGTAACTCTACCATAAATGATAAATTCATACCAAAGGAAAAGGCGAATAATTTTTCAACAGTATTCTGTTTTTTAATATAAGATAATATTCATAAATGGATTTAAGTGTTAGATTTTAACTAGATCAATCACTTCAGTCTTGGCTAGCCAAAATCCTTGTAATAACTTTGCCTTGTAGCCTTTGTAGGTCTGGCAGCCATTGATTAGAGCAGCTTCCGAGCAAATTTCAATACTGTGAGACTGATGCGCCAGTGTGTATCTTTATACGAATCAATTAACCCAGCTTTTCAAACCCTCATATTTCTGCTTCCTCTTCAAGTATGCATTAGAAAATTTAAACGTAGGTTACGCTTAAATAGCAGTGTTGCTCATAAAAATAGGAGTAATGTAAAGTTATGGACTTAAGAAACAGCATACTTGTCCACAGTGTAATTAATCACAAAGTTGATAATCAGATTTTTTTAGAAGTGGAGGATTTGTTCTATTTTTGCAGTAATCTTTTTGTTTTGGATGTAGATTTACACAAACTCCAACCTTCCCCAATGCTTAGTTCAGCGATACTGCTGCATCTATTTGGACTTCCCAGTAGAGGGAAGATTCATGCTCAGCAATTGGACACAAAAGGTTTCAAGGCAATTTGTATACAATTGTTATAACATAAAGCTAATAATAACACACCTGGTTTAAATGACTCATGGATGTGTGCCTACGTATTTCTACCAGTGCATATACCCGTGCGTGATACACGCGGAATCATATCACGGATGTACTTGTATGATGAGGATGAGCGTTTTAACTCCAAGTTTTTAGCAATTCTTTGGAGGACATTTTGTTGACACGTGAATCAATACTTAACAATTAATTTAGTACAAGTGTTGTCCCTTCTTAAAATTTCCTTATCTTGTTATTGTTTTACTGAGCACATTAAAACTTAGATAATTATAATAACGTGACTGTTTAGAAAACTAAACTAAACTAAGTGCCTAAACGCTATCAATCTGAAGAGGTCTCAATTATACGTTGGCCGCACCGTCGGCATCTTATGAATAAATTATCAAGGGGCAGGTGGAATGACCTGACACAAAATGTTTTGATGGAATTGTTTTAATTGGACGGTATCTTGCTCCTACTATCACTCTATGCATACTTCATATCTAAAATATGAATTTATTTACCAACGCTTCACACCATCATTCGCATTTGATTATGGCTTTATCGATCCAAATATTGATTAGAAAACAAATATCCGGACTTGGAGTCGATTAATTGTTTCTCATTATTTATAGCAACTTATAGTTACCTGTTAGTGAAATTAAATAGCTGCGTTCCGTTGTTAATTGGCAACTGTAAAGACTAACGTATATTAAGTAATAATAATATTAAGTAATACTTATTTTTTGAAATAGGATTAGGACAGTAAATACTTAAAATGTACTAGGTACATATTTATAGAAGAAACTAGTAGGGATGGTCGTTCGATTTAAAGTTTAGATTATGTTAAAAAATAGGCACTTCTGAAATAGGTTTAAGACACTAAATCCGGATATGGAAAGTTTGAGCTTGCAATGCAGTACACACAGTCACTAAGTAGTTGGCTTGGGATATAGAAGCTGTTCTATTTTAAGTTTAGAGTTTAGACGAGCATCACAATGACACTCACTATGTTTTTTTATTGTAATTTTATTTTAAACTTTATCTAGTAACTGTCTGAATAAGTGTTATTTCGTGTAAATGGCCGTTCTAACTTCTAAGTAACGTTAAATACACACATCAAAAAAGTCTGAGTAACATGATGC
>DWLO01002847.1:0-11819 GCA_018245335.1 Dalla quadristriga | reverse complement strand
GTAATATACTTTTTTGGATAAATCTAAGATTTCTTCAGTAATTTTGCGTGATTGCGTAACAAACAAAAATTTTAAGCTAAAGCTATTCCAATTATTAGTTTGGCCATATTCAGACTAATTTAACCACGACACGTAATTTTTCTTTCAAAAATAAAAATATCTATCGTTTTATATAAATGTGGTATCTTAAATGCCGCGTAACTACTTATAATTCTTTTAACTATGGATATGCCCAGACGGAACCCTCGAAAGAAATGCTTGGGCAAAATCGGCGTCATTTCCGCTCAGTATGTGCGTATCGCCATTCTCAGAATGATAGATGACACATTGACACATTTCGAATTACCTACACTGATGTAGGGGAAATAAACTAATTTGTATTTTTTTTTGGCGTTGTTTAAAGTCGTATGCTCTATTTAGACATGTACGAAATTTTTGGTTAATTCTAAATGTACAATGTACCTACAATTCCATAATATACACTACGTGCGGGAACGAACTTTGAAGACTATCATTAACTAAACTGGGACTACCCATTTCTAACCGAGCTATGGCGAGTTGGCGACCCTTGCTTATTATGGTGAAATTATACAACCAATTGGTCTTTGCAGGATGCTATAATTATTGCCAGAAAAGGTCAAAGGTCAAAAGGTAAAGCCAGTTCAAACAGCTAGTACGTATAATATTCTCCTTGACAATCATTTAGCCTGACAAGGTAGGTAGTACCGAGCGCTGATAAGTCTCTTATACAGCGTTAATAAAGGAAATATGCAGAGAAACCGAATCAAGTCATTCGGGGCGCGCTGCTCGACGCCAACCCTAATCCTCTTATCCTAATACGAGATGTCGAAAGCCTTTTTGTACTGCACGTGTATTATCACCACTGGTGAACCTTGTTACTAACGCAATAGGGATCATTTTAACCGCGTCGTGACAAGGACACCCTCAAAGAGAATTTCGTATGTGAAACTTTATTTGTACTGATACGCTCCTTACGTTCGCTCGAACCGCGTTCAATATCGTTCACAGATCATTGACTTTTCCCGTAAATTTAACAAAGTCTGCTTAGCTTGAAGTGTGTACTAATAAAATGGGTCCTTATTAAAATGACTACCTATAAGACCTTCTGCTGCGAAAGTCTAAATGTGAAATTTTATTTGACGAAATAAATGTGTACCTATTCTATTCTATTCTAAATGTATTGATCTTGATGTATGTCCATGGACGGCAGTGGATGGTGGGACTGCATGCCCGTTTGCTATTCTCATAATAATAAAAAAATTGAGCTTTCTCTGCGCACTGTTGACTTTTCCCTTATGTGTGTCTGTTGTTTCAATAGTATCTTGATATCTTGATGACAGAAATAAATTATAATACTTAGTGCATGCATATTATCCAAATGATAATATATTGTAGCTGTGTAAAAGAGTATTGTATGTTATGAGTTTCATGCGCTGCTTCTTTTATCATAGCAAAGATGCCCACTTAGGCACGGGGCGGTGGTTATGTTTGTGACAAAATTATACTTAGGTACATGTAGCCTTGATATTGGTGATAACAAATGCTAAAAAATAAAAGTAAATTCATTAAACCGGTGACAAAAATATTGTATACCTACCCGCATAGGGTAGACTGCTGTGAACTATTTATTTGTTGTAACAGATTTTGTAAACCAACGTTAAACAATAAACGTTTTCGTCGTGTCAACAATTTTATCGTCAACAATGTTAATAAATCGCATTTTTCAAAATTCTATCTAGACTTTTACATTTATTGTAATAATTTGAATGTGCTAACGACAAAGATGCGGAACGTAACAGTCCCATTAAAATCACTAGCTCTCGATCAACTCAGTAAACAGACACCAAAATCACCGTGCTATGTCTGATGAATAACACTTAATGAAATGTACCGAGTGCGCCAATTTTCGTCAATTCAAGCTACGCGCCAAAGATTTATATAACATCTAGATAGAGCATTCCACTTTCAAAATAGAGACAAAAGTTTTAAGTTCCACTTGTACATACTTCCAACTAAAATTCCTTTAAAAAATTCATACTAACAGGACTGATATTCTCAGTTGCTTTTACGGTACTATTCGAGGTTTGTCACAAATGTCATGGGCGGCAACGGATGGGTGGAGCTGCATGCTCGTTTGCTATGTTATTCACATAAAACAAACATAATCACATACGTAGATTATCTCGAAAGGTCGGATATTCTGAGCCCATAATTATACACAAGCATTACGCAGACATCTGCTCGAAACCGATGCCGTTTTTCGTGCCTTTATTCGAGTTTATTTGTGTCTGGTTATTTAAATAGTCAAAGCTGTCTCTCCCACCCCACGACTAACTATCTCAGTATAACTGAAACAAAATGACACCATACGGCTTTTGCTTAAATTAATAGCCAGGGAATAGCCACCTCATTAAATGAATAGGCACCTCAAAAACAGTATAAAATTATGTTTTAATAAAATACATTCACTTTTATGATAGCTCACTAGACTATTACATTTCCTTGCTGTAACGCTTCTTGCTATATTAATATGTCAAACTCTGAAATTGCCAAGTTAATTTCGACCCCTGTCAAAGTAACTTTTTCTTACATCTGCGGTTGGTCCATGAAGAAGTCGTAACAGTGAATTAATTTGCAATTTGAACCTTGTAAAGGACGACTGCGAAGTAATTGGATGACTAGCCCCAGGACTTTGACATTCCACCGAGTAATTTGGGGCCTCTTGAACGTGCACATTGAGAATAGGCTTGAGTTTGATATAACAAAACGTAACTAAAAACGGTTACACACATAATATCATGTCGTATCGATATGCCTAACACAAAAACCGGTTATTACAATAACGCTGCAATCAATATTTTTTATTGTGCACGAAAAAAAAAATACATTAACAAAATGGCAAATCAAAAGTAACACAGCCGTAACGTAACTTTAACTTATCATTATGATGACACTGCTGGTCGTCAAAATGAGACGAAGTGAATATCTAGAGATTCAGAATAGGCCGTTTTTAGAGTTTTTGGTTGCCAAACTCAATGCCAACTTTACAACGCCCATTGGTTACTAATTAGTAGACCTAATGTAAACTTTATCGTATCAGTAGCAAAGTCTAAATTAAAAATAACTGGCAGTTATAACAGCACAAATAAACTGAAAACGGTTTTCCATATCGATATGAAAACTGCATATCGGCGATACAACAGATATTATAAAATCTGATAACGCCCGTGCCTATAGATAGTGTTCAGAACGCTTGGGAATGAATTCGGGCAACTTGACTTTGAGTAAGTCTTTATCTAAATTACAAGTTGAGTGAACCCTTCGTTTTATGAGGTGTTCACTCGTTTACAAGGACTATCAATGCCTTTTGAGCTTTTTCATTTGTTTATTAACTATTTCGTGTACATTAATTGTAATATGTACTTTTATTGAAGTTATATATAAATATATTTGAAAATGTAGTGTGCAATGTGACGTTATTATGTAAATCAACATAAATCCAAACTGCGCGGAGAAATGGGGCGCACTGGAAACCAGTGGTAATGGTTTAGTACCTGCAAATCGTGGCGGAGGCTGACTACGTCCCAATTCCAGTTGTGTTGCAATAGTGCTAAACATTATAGATAATAGACTAGCTAAACATCCACTAAGAAATAATGTTTACGAGTTCTGTCCAAGTGGTATGTCTAAAATTATTACTACACTGGAAAAGATGCGGGGAATAGCTAGTCTTAGTATTTTTAGATGCAAATGACGTCGATATTCTGCAGTTTAGTTATTTCATTTGTTTTTTAATTTTTGGTATATTTATTGATCAGCTATATTTTGCCGTTATAGAAAATCTATTATATTCTATTTTTTACGTCGAAATCCTCATACAAATTCTAACGGATCTTGCTTTTTGTTAATCGCTTTGGCATGCAGTGTTCGACGTGGAATTTAAGAAATGTTTGAAAAATGTATAAAAAATAGACACTGTTTGTCCAAAAATAACATTGGAAGCACAATTCGCTTTTCTAATTCAACGAAGCCTAGCAAAATTCTTTGCACTAAAGATATGTTCTACAAATGTGTCACTGAATTGAAAGCTAAACTAAGGCACTTCACACATGACTGTCGAGGAACGCATGGCGATTAAAAAATTTAATGATGAGTAACCGCCTTGTACCTTTCGAAGTATTTTTTAGTATAATCCATTCTAATTTTTAGTAGTGTGTAATAAAGAGTAAGATAATGCTCCATGGTGTTCTCAGATGCCTGTAAAGTCTGCAACCCGCAGATGGCCATCGTGATGAACTATGGCTTAAACCCTACTCATCCTAAAAGGACCTTAAAGGAAGAGAGAGAGGAAATTAAAATATTAGACATATTTTAATTATGTCCGTACTTTTATTGTCAAAAATAATAATATGAATCACATCTTTCAAAAGTACACTAAGTCTTTTACAATAGTTGAAAATGTTAAAATATGCGAGCGAAAGATGCAAATTACAGCCATTGAAATTAGTCTGTCGTTTTATGGACACCTCAGCTAGAAATCGAACCCGGGTCCAAATACTCGGCAGGCAGGGTCACAACCAGGCGGCAAAGTCTTTAACCATGACACGGTTTAATTTATTAGCAGTAAAAGTAAAGCATGTAAGATCTCGGTCAGTTGAGCGGCAAAGAAAATAGGATTAGCGTAAACTCGATTTGGATGTACCGCGGACATTTCTTGTTTAACCTTGCATGTTACGTCGAGGGCTTTCTAAAGGGTAGCAAAATTTATTTAACGTTAAACCAGTTTTGCATAACATATTACCTAGAATGATGTATCTAAACCTTTACGTAATTGTTGGGCATACTACATTCCCCGCCCTAGTTATAAAAAATCGTTAGTCAGTATCTTAGTACCTATTTAGCTAAAATGTTTTGGACGTTAAGTACTCCCTAACTTTTTCACTTGTTTATAACACTACTCAGAATGTCATTAGTTAAGCAACGAAAAAGTTTTATACTATCGTTACATCGAATGAAAGACCGAAAGAAAAGCGTCACTTTAAATATCTGTAATTATTTACCCAAATACGTCATGTGTCAATATTAACAGACAACTGAAATTTTTTTTTGGAAAGTTAACAAACATTTGACAGCATGGCATCATTTGAAGTCAGCTGTTAAATCTGTTGTTTTATTAGTTAAAATGCGCTAAACATCCTCCCTGTGGTGTTTTACATTACGGCTTTTTACGTAGTGCTTAAAGTTTAATAAGGTTTATAATCAAAAAGATTTCTTAATTAATCAGTGCTTCATCACTTAACCATTTTTCCATATTCGAAATGGTTTAACTAACGTTTATAAGTAAGACAGTCAAGTGCCTAATTCTCTCAAGAATATGCTAGATACGGGTAACGATATATGTGGACATTTTCCAAACATTTTCGTTTGAGTCCAACTCAATTAAAACGAAACGAGATTCGCACCATTTCGAGAATGGAAAAATTTGGCTTTGTCCGTTCTCTGGGAGATGACTTCAATTTTCAAAATTAGCTACGCGGTTGGAACTGACTGCAGTTATTTGGCGTTTAGTACTTTTTAACAGATTTTTTCAGAATACAATATAAATATTCTGTACTGTACCTACTAGATCATACAATTTATACATATAGCTGATAAGATTAGGTATATGTGTGTAGTAAAAAAAAAACCTTTAAGGTTTACATTTTTTTTTTCGAATGTTTATTGTGTAGATATTTAATCTTAGCCATCAAGTTTTTATTTTATTCATTTTATTGGCAACAATTAATGATGATATGTGCAAAATAGGCGATTGAAATTTATAATTGCGAAACGCAACGCCATATGTATACAATGAAATGTGACGTCATCGCCCGTATCATGGTGTAGCAGACGTTTGTGGGATGTGTGTAGTGTTTGGGTCAAGATTTTGGAGTCTTGTGACTTCATTCCAACCGCGCGAAAATGGCGGCGTTTGAATTTATTTTCGGTTTAAAGAAAAAAATTAAATTCATTTACAACATTTCCGACATTATTTATATTTTTTTACTATGCTCTAACGATGTACACAGTAATTTAAAAATATGAAAAACATGCATATACCCCATTACTACTTACAGTTTTGGAAATTTTATATTATACCGCTTCAATTATTGAGCCTCGATGCGGTGAATTTTATGCAGTCCATTTAATATGCAATTTACAATACAATACGATACAAATATTCTTTATTGAGCAAAAAAAAAAAAAAAATTTAATAAAAATATATATATTAATAGCTAATAGAACTTACACAAAAGGCGGTCTTATCATTACGCATCGATCTCCTCCAGACAACCGTTGCGTAGAAATACAGAAACGGAAACGACAGAACAAGACAAAAATGGTACGAATTACATACATACATTTATTATTCGGATATTGTATATTTTTCAATATAAAACATCACTATTAAACTATTAACACAATCTTCAGCGGCTGTTTAGTAGTCATATTTATTGCAACACATAAATATTGGGAGCACTGTGGAATTCTAAAAGCGTTTTCATTTGGGTCCAACCTAATGAAAACGAAACGAGATTGGTAGCCTTAGGAGTTGGAGGAAATGGCTTTGCTCTCTATTACGTAACTTGCATTTTCAAAAATAGCACTCGAAAATACTTAAATTGATTTTAAAACGTTATAAAGCCTTAAAGCCTGGTAATGGATTAAAGACACAAAATAAATAAAATAAATAATTTTTAGACTTCGTTAAGATTAATTTCGTTTTGTATGGCTGCAACCCATAATGGCCCTGTGCAAGGCCCGGGACTCTCCTCACAGCTTAGGAGGCCTAGAGCATGCCGCACCACGCTGCTCCAATGCGGATTAGTGGAGGGGTTAGTGGCCAACCCGAGTGTCGGAAGTTTTTCAGACCGCCCAAAAGCCTCCGACAAGTCTTAACGACTGTTATCAGATGTAAACAACCGAGACCGACAGCTTAACGTGCCCTCCGAAGCACGGAAGCGCTCAAGAAATTTTGCTACTAGCGACTACTACTTTCTAAAATTTTTAAAACTTTTTTATATTATGAACATGTAGTTCGACAATTTCATCTCATCATCCTTCATCGTCATCCATCCATCATTATCCATAAATCGTCATCCATCGTGTAAACGGCAGTGTATTTTGATGACGTTTGACCTTTTAATTGATGAACTCATAATAATAGAGCGTAGGTTGATCAAACGATAATGTTTAAACAGCAATAGGCGATAATGCGCACTCAAATCAATTAGCATAATGACTAATGACATGAATTCCGATGACACCGTTATTAGATTAATGAAGACATCAGCTACTCCAGACGCCTGTAATTCCCATAGGTACGTTACACACTGTACTTGCAACGCTTTGAGCTACACTAGTTTGCTTAGACTCATATTATATTCACCTATCTATTTCCTTGACTAAAAGAGGCCGAGGACAACTCCCATCTACCTGGTGGACCTTCATGGCAAAAACCTTAAAACTTAAAAATCTATCCAACCTGACAACCCATGACAGAAAGTCGTGGCGCAATATGATTAGGAGAGCCGACCCCACCTAAAGTGGGAGAGAGTAAGGAATAAGAACTACTTTTAAGATTAAATTACTGAATTTTCTTTCGTAGATAAATAGATTGGTTGAACAATTCGCCATCGCCCGTTCGGTGACGCTGTAAAGGCCAGTAGGGCAACAGCAACTGTCCATTCGAAAAAAACTGTCATCATCAGCTGATGTCGTCCATATTTGGTCTAGTAGGTCAATAATAACTTTTAATGTCAATAATATCCAATGACGGCTCAGTGGCGCGTTGGTCAGTGACCCTTTCCTGCGGGACGTGGGTCCCGGGTTCGATCCCCAGCCGGGGCAGACATTTATTTGGCAGATAAATGTTTGTACTTGGTTCTTGGGCGTTAGTAGTACGGATGTGTGTGTGTGTAGATGTCATGGGCGGCAGCGGACGGATGGAGCTGCATGCTCGTTTGCTGTCTTATATCCATAAAAAAAGTGTTGATTCATTATTCATGTTTATTATAAGTTTAAATTTTACGGTAGGTTTAACGCAATGCAATGATGGTTAATTTAAGCAGGCGTTAATCATAATAAATTATAATAATAATAGATTAATATATTATGTTTATATAAACGCTTGCTTAGTTAATATCAGTAACGTTTTTAGCTTATGTTAAACGCGGTGACATGTAATTTAATAACGTGAATGATTAGCGCTGAAGTATGCTAAAGCGCCGGATATCCTTCTTATTGGATTAGCGAAGACAGCATAATCCCGAGTTCGCGTAATGCAAATCCTGTACATGTTAGAACACGTCAACGTGTCTGGTGATATTATGAGTATGTTACGTTCCAGAATTATTATAATAACGCCTGTCAACGTACCTACTGAACGTTATCACTTTCTCGCCTAAAATACCACAGATTAGATGAAGAAAGAGAAATCACCTGCGTATAAATCCATCCATCCATCAGCCTTTAGAGGTCCACTGCTGCACATAGGCCTCCCCTAATCGACGCCACTCCGACCGGTCCTGTGCCCACTGAATCCAGGGATTTCCCGCTGTTTTCTTCAGGTCGTCAGTCCACCTTGTCGAAAGGCGGCCTGTGCTCCTTTTTCCGAGTCGTGGTCTCTATTCGAGGACTTTCCTTCCCCATCGGTTATCAGTGCTTCGAACGACGTGGCCTGCCCATTGCCATTGTAGCTTGCTAACTCTGCGAGCTATTTCGGTAACTTTTGTTCGTGTACGAATTTCGAAATTTTGAATTCGGTCACGTAGCAAAATACCGAGCATTGCTCTCTCCATAGCGCGCTGAGTGATCTTAGTATAAATAATAACAATAAATCATTTAATTCGGACGTGCATCCATAACAATAATTAACATAATATGGTAGTAATAACAATAATATGGTAGTAACAATTGCAACTTAGAACTAATGTTAGTAATACACACTCATACAAAAAAAACCACAGAAATGACAATAAGTCTACGATAAAATGAATGGTTGGTGCAAAAAATAACCGCCTGTTTTCCTAACTTGCACAATGCTCCATCTATTCGAGATCGTAAAATATGCGAAAAAAATACATTTTTTTTAAATATATTTCCTTACAAGGCATTTAATGCTTTTAGTAGCTATTTTGTATATGAAGTAGGAAGCTGTAGTTTTCTTATCAAATAAAAATTTGAACACAAAAATATGGAAGCTAATGGAAACGCCGAACCAAGTTTTTTCGCCCTTTTTTTGGACGTTGCAAGTCATTGAAATGAATTTTTTGAATCTTTTGTTTTTACTTTGCACGAGGGAAATATTACCATCAACAGCCTAGAACAGACCAATTTAAAGGCCTCATACAAACATGGGAGAATTTGAATATAATCGCCACGCTGAGCAGGCGGGTTGTTGATCTCCCATTCCTGAGGGAAAACCAGGTTGAAATACGAAGAAAATTCATGATTACTGACCCGTGAAACACTTGTGACACAAGAGTGATTTAAAACATGATGTTGGTTTTGAGAACAGCATCCAGTACGTTTAGATACACTAAAGGTGCTGTATTTTGTAGAACCTTAAAGACTGAAACTGTGAAGCCATTGGCCACAAAACTAGTATTGTAAGTATAAGTACCCACTAGATTAACCAACCAGATATTTTGAGATTTTAATCAATCGCCACCATTTCAACAAAATTGGAACGAAATAAAAAGTAGCGAAACTAGCGAGTGAAAAGGGATGATAAAGTTGGTCTATAATGGTCAAACTTTATAAATATGGTGTAAAATACCCTGGAGGAAGGTTTATGGACCGCAATATGTAAAGCGGAGCAGCTGAGATAACGAATCTCTGAAAATTTGTTTCTGTGTTTTATGACTATCCTTATACTTGTGTAAAATGTATAAAATATTATATTCGTATGCATTGAAGAACACTTGTTCTGTATTACATCATCATGCAACAAGAAAATTTTATTTTATACTTCTCTAATAGTCTATAATAATATCTGACATTATAATTGCCTGTCACTCTGACAGAGACCTAAACTAAATGAGATAAGGACATGAAAGAATACTTGAAGAAGAATTTGGTGAACTGCCAAAGTACGGAAAATTAACCGAATTTGCCCCAGTTTTAATTAAAAACCCCCACTTACAACAAATATTGAACTTCAGCCAAGTGGGAGTCGAACGCTTGCTAAAATCTAAAAAAAACAATTATTTTAGAAAATATGGTTTTTGGAGTTACGGAACACTCGGTAGGAGAGTACAATTCGCTTATCAAATCGTTTTATTTATTTCTTAAAGCCTACAGGCAACCTCTAACCTTTTTCTCGTATTTTTCAGACGTCGACGGCGCTCATTCTTTTTATACACCTATCTCTCCACACCGTTGATGAAGGGCACGCAATAAATCCTAGTAAGTGTAACGCTTTTATTATCTAACTAGCTTTTGCACGCAACTTCGTCCACGCAGACATCGATAAAAGGTAGCCTTAATGTGTATTCTAACTAATAACTGCTAAATGCGATGCGATAACTAAGATAGGTATTGATTGTCTATTGTGACATTAGGGATTGCCATAGGATTAGATAGTGTCATTATGCAATAATAATGTTGTAATGTAATGTAATTTGATGTTATTTCTTTTTTTAATACTGTTTCATGACCTTCGTCGAGTGTGCCTGTACCTTATGACGAAATAAATAATTCCATTTCATTTCATTTCATTTTAAAATATGTATGACCGAGTGAAATTTAAGGGATTTAATTAGGTGTAAACCTTTCAAACGCTCTATCCTAAAACTTACTTCACTGCACTTAGCAGGTTTTCGCAGCAACCCCTCAAATACGGGGTAATCATAACTGTCTAAGTGTAAATACATAGTTTGAGTGCGAAGAATTTTCGGGCCATTCAGGAGAGAGGATGGAAGCTGGAGGGTGCGAAAGAACAAGGAAGTGGAAGACCAACTAAACGAACCCAATATTATTGGAGACTAAAACCAACCGGTTCCGTTGGATCGGCTATATACAATCGGGCTGCGAAACGAGCGTACTTGGAGACATCGAATGGCCAAAGGCCCGTTGGACGTCCTAATAACCGCTGGAATGATGAAGCCATGAAAGATCTGCAGCGGCCTAATGTCAGAAACTGGCGGGAATAGCGCAGGATAGACAGCGATGGCGTCTCCTTGTATCGGAGGATCAACTACATGAGCAAACAATGATCATAATTATGTATTTATCGGTAACATCGAAAAACCTATAATTTGTTTTAAATAAATCAACTGTTCATAATAGCTTCCTTGTATGAAAAAATAATGATCTGTTACTGCCGTCGGTTAAGGGAACTTCCTTCTCGACTCTGTAATGCACTTTCTTGATGTTCCTTTAAAAACTAAGTCAAACCTCCAACCGCAACTCCTTCCTTTATTTCCTCTTCTTTCCTACTTGTGTATTTCATTATCTTTGATTCATTATTTATCCGATCTAAAATTATTCTTTTCTTACCATTCCTGTAATTTTTCATGCACTCTAACTTTTTACAACGGTTTTCAACAACTCCATGCTTTAAAAATGTCTTGAAGAATTCGCTACTTAGCGATAAGACCGCTGATGACTTAAGATTTGTAAAACTGTTGTAAATTTTTTATGGTGCAATAAAGCAACTTATATTTAACAGATAATTAATGACGACTCGGTGGCGCGTTGGTCAATGACCCTGACTAACGAGCCGAGGGTCCCGGGTTCGATCCCCGGCCGGGCAG
>DWLO01002846.1:0-11821 GCA_018245335.1 Dalla quadristriga | reverse complement strand
GTGCTCGTTATATTAGATAGCAGAATAAATCATGTATTATTTACATAAAGCATTCGCTGCGTGCTATTACTTTTTACTGTACCTGCAATCTGCTTTACACAATTTATTAATTCAATGATACTAAGTAAAGTTGATGTACGGATCCTACAGCGCGGGTTTTCAAAACTGTACCTATGAAATGCCATACATGGATGCGAAAGATAATACGGAGCGTACGAGTATGTTTTTTTATGACATTAAGCAGAGTACCAAACGGGCTAGCAGTCCCACCACCAACCACTGCCGCCCATTGACTTGTTCTCGTCGATTAGTTACGATTGACAATCGCCGCACCCCTACGAGTAATTGTAAGTCGATGGCAGTGGGGTGTTATTGGCGCACGAATAACAGTCTCGTGTCTCTTCATGATCGTACTAAAGTAACTGTAGGTACGAAATATTCTAATAAGTACCTTTTTGAAAAAGAGTGCCGGGAATTTTTTTCCCCCGGCTTTTTTTCAATTGGCCTTCCCTAAAGGTGTATTTTTTTTTTAAGCCAATCCCTGAGATAGTTACTATCTGTCGAGACATCAAGGGTTGTTATTAGAGACTGATTTAAAAATCAGTAACAAAAATTTAAGTTATGTACTTTAATTTAATTTTTATATTAGTTATTTTTAATCATACGTGCCGCTTGTACTTTATGACGAAAAAATAATTTCATTTCAATATTTAACCGTCGTTTAAATAAAGAACCGGTTCAGATTAAATCTTAAATCTGTTTTAAAAATAATTCCGTGAGCTAATTCGTAAAAATATATTATAGCAGTGGCACAGAAAATAGAAAATAATTAGAGTCAACTTAAAAATTATTTTGATTTGATAATATTTCAAGTAATCTTTTTTAGTATACGTACATCATATTATAGTCAAAAAAAAAATGAAAAACTTTGGTTAATAATTCAATATATGAAAGAAATGAGGGAATTGAAAACACACTAAAATCAAGGTAGGTACCACCTTAAGGCGTCGTTTTAAATCACAGCTTTGCTCATTTGAATTTCGAGTTCAAATTTAAAGGGGGGAAAATGCAATCGCTAGCCAATTATTACTGTCAGGAGTGCACTGGTGCTCTACTCATACCTTTCGTGGCATTTTCTTGCATTGTGTATTTGGAGAGGCCATTTCAGTTTCATCCCCTGGCGTCAAGACTGAGGTAATGTGTTATGGTAAGTGTTTCTCAATGGTTTCGATGGAAATATAGCTGGATGTTTGACTCGTTGCATTGAAATCATGCACTAGTCATAAGTATGCATTGTTTAATACACACTTTACTCACGTATCTAGTTTACAGAAAAGTGTTTGATATTTTCATACAAAACAATGCAATACATGCTTAACATAAACGTGATATTAAACATATTAAAAAACGTACGTTTAGTAGAAAAATGCATTCCTGTTTGAAATGATTTAAGCATGAATATTTTGAAATTCTTACTTGGCGTAAGTATTTGAAAATATTCCTTGGCGGAAGACTTATCTTTTACGCAAAAGCGTCTACATACTTCGTCCTAACAGAAAATACGAAGTCAAATATCAATGACGCTTTTGCTCACGTATCTGCTTTAGGGCAAAGTGTTTCATATTTCTTTATGCAAAAAAAGTGTAATACATGCAGAACATAAACGTGATATTAAACATATTAAAAATACGTACATGTATTAGAAAAATGCATTTCTTTTTAAAATGTTTTAAGCATGAATATTTTTAAATACTTACGCCAATGTTTTATGAAAAAACGCCCACATACTTTGTTCTAAAAGAAAATACGAAATCAAATATCAATGGCGAACAAAACTTCGCAGACAGAACTGAACTGCAAATACGTCTACTAAAACGCAAATAGAGGGGCTGCGCTTCTCAAGGCGTATCAATGTTGTACATGCGTTACAGAATTCGACATTTTGTGATGCGTCCATCAGCAACGGACGTTGAAATTGTGAACAAGTAACTTTTTTAGGAAAATGTTGTTGGGGATTACAACTTTTTTAAACAATATAGGCATACTTGCCAAGAAAATATTTTGGAAAATTCACCACCGAAATGCATTTGTTGGATTTGTCTGCGCCGGAAATAGGAGAATAACTATTAAAATATTTTACTAAACAAATTGACGACGTTCGGTTTGTTAGGTTGTTGTTTGCCTGTGTGCGTTCCTAAACCAATGATTCGATTTCGATGAAACTTTAATGAGTTATTATGCACACACAAGCGAGCGTTTCTTAGTTGGTAAAAAAACATTACCCACCAAGGAAAGGGCATGACGACGTCTGCCGGGCCAGCGAGTTGTACATAAATTTAACGCGGACGAAGTCTCGGTCAACAGCTAGTTAAAGTTATAACTATACAAAAATTAGTTTTAAGCACTTTACTAGAGTCCAGATTGGAGCTGGCATATAATCTGTGTCGAATAAATATTCAGTCTCGGAAGTGTGGGTTGAATTGTGTGTGTCCGCTGTAAATCACTGCGGCCGAGCCTACAGTCATGAGCTATTATTTATTACTAGGAAGAGCTTGCTACTTCGCCCGCGAAAAACTCGAAATACAGAACATTTTAAACAGTTAAATGGGGATAGCTAAAAAACCGTTTGGGATATTGAAATAAAACAAAGTCTTAACGGTAAGTTAGTATTGCCTCTACAATCCATGAAAACTCAAACAACATCCATTCACCGGTTTCGGAGCCTAACCGAAGGACGCTAAGGGATATAACTAATAAACCAGTTGAGATATTAATATAAAACAAACTCTATGCCGTAAGTTAGGGTACCCTATACAATGGCTGGAAATTGCACCAATATCCGTTGAAGGGTTTCGCAGCCTGTTCGCGACAAAAAAACGCAGACAGACAGACAGAGAAAAATTCTAAAAATGGTTGATTATGTTTAGGTGTCATATAAATAGCATTCCATAGCATCCATTTAATTATTGATCTTAATTGCAATATCGCAGACAGACACTCCAATTATATTTATTGGTAAGATTTCTGGGTAATTCATGGTCTCCTGAATTCTTGAAGTTATCCTCTACATATTCAAGTTGCTACGGAACTATTGCACGGTGAGTGCACGGGGTTCAGTTCAAAAGGACCGCCATACTGCATTTCTATTTCGAGTTCCATTTCGAGTGCGACAAAGAGAATATACATAAGCATACATTTAAGTAATGTAACCGTAACAATTTCACTCGAAATGGTTATGAAAAGCAAAACTAACGAAGCTAAAAATTCTTTAGGAGATTTTTTGCCACTGTTGTCTTTTATTATTGCGCTATTATTTCCAACGGCCGACTATTGAGCATGGGTCTTCCCTCAAAATGAACATTCATTATATCATAGCCTACCACGCTGGCCAAGTGCGGGTTGGCTGACTTCTAACGCCTTTGAGAAGATTATGGAGAACTTCCAGGCATGCCGCTTTCCTCCGATGTCCGCAACGGTACAGCAATTTAATTTTATTGCTCAAAGGCACATAACTTCGAAACGTCACGGGTGGTAGGGGTTCGAATTCGGACCTCCTGAGTAGAAGTCGAAGTCTGAACCACTCGGCTACCATCGCTAGTTTTATAGTACATTCGTATTTATATCAGATTTTCGCGAAAAAATCAGGTAGGTTTCTGCCCGTGGTTTTGGCATTTTATACGGTATATTTTCCTGCTTCATGATGCAGAGATGCTTATTTATTGTACGTGAATTGAATGTAGAGGCCGTTATTTTCAGGAGCCACGAATAGGTGTATTATTGTCTGTCGCATGTAATCGTAGCTCGGGAGAAATTATTAATAATTTTCTGCACCTTGAGAATGTCTGAAGTCGAAAGTATTCAAGCAGTGTGTGTTGCCAGTGATGACTTATGGATTTGAGACGTTCCTTACCGTCGTCCACATTCACAAGCTCAAAGTCACTAAGCGCGATATTGAGAGTAATGCTATTTCGATATGCGATCGAATTCGCAATGATGAATCCGTAGACCAACTAAAGTTACCGACATAGCTCGCATAGTGACTGAAGTGGCAATGGGCAGGCCACGTCGTTCGATGGACTGATAACCGATGGGTAAGAAAGATCTTTGGATGGGTGTTTTTTAAATTACGACCTGAAAATAAAATTCGTGTATTCACCTCTTCCAGTTTGTCTACATTACCGATACTACAAAAAAACAATGATGACCCTATTATCGCATTGAAACCAACTCCATAACTACCATTTGATTTCTAAAAAGGAGAGCATATTTTTATTACCTGACTATATAAGCTATATATTTTTATTAGCTTTTGCCTATTAAGATTGAACATCCGACTTAAATAAAAAAGTGTCGTCCAGCACCGGATTGGTCCGCTGGATATACGGGTGACGAGACACTTCTTTTACTAGATATCGTGCGAATTAATACGGCGTCTTTGCGTCAATCGCACCGAATACCGCACCCGTTCGCCCCACGTCATTAGAGATCTCCCACTTGCCTCTCCTTTGACCTATGAACAAATATGCCCTGAAGTGTTCTTGAATACAAAGTAGGCGCCCATGCAATTTCGTAGAATGATGTGACGTTTTGAACGCTTTCCAACATTGGCAACGGTTGGAATTTTTCATTTTGGAAATGATTATTGTTCCCCTATTCAACAGACACTTCAATTTTGCCAACGTTTTCTGTCGTGCTCGCTATTCGAGTGGCGTATTGGAAAAATGAGAAGTTTACAAACGCCTGCAACGAGTACCCAGGCTTTGGATACGACTTTTTAAGGTTCCACACCTGAATGATGGAAACCACTGTGCCGGTTGTGTTCACTCGGTCTCTCTGTTAGAGGTGCTTTCATAAATTCTTCACGAAATTTAGCCTCGCTTTAAATAAATGTTTATTAAAGAAAAGAAAAGAAACAAAAGATTATTTAAAAACACCTGTTCTCCGCAGCTTCACCGGAGCAGAAATAGGTTTTTCCATTAAAACTCAAACACCCCTTTTTACTCCGTTATGGAGAGAATTTTTAGATTTACTTTCCTAGATTATCTATCGCTATCTCCACACCGAACTTCATACGAACTTGTTCAGTAGTTGTTGCGTAATCACGCAAAAACTCAATCGAGTAACAAAAATATGCCTATCCATCCATCCGCAGCACATATACGTACATAATATCAGTAGATTTGATGCGTAAGAATAACATTTATTCATACGTTCATTCACGGCTTATAGCTCGGAGGAAGCCGTATACCTTTTATATACCTACCCGTAACGACAACCTTCACACGGGTATAAAATTTATAAAATAAACAAGCTATCCAAGAACATATCAACACTCTTCATTTGTTACCATTATAATCATATTCAAAAGATGATAATACAATAGCTTATTCTGTAAACGGAAGAGATGTTTACACGTGGGATTGAAAGGATACAGTACCTATTTACGTCAAAGAACATAGAGAGGTGTAGAGATGTTTATATTTTATTTACATCATTAATTCTTCCTTAATGGTGCCGAAGGTTTAAAGATTTTTGTTTAAAATGTAGGTATACCAATATAAGAATGACAAAATACGTTTAAAACAAAATGTTACTTTACTACAGAAAACCAAATTATCATAATGGAACTAACACTAATAATAGGGAGGTACCTACAGAAGTTGTCCAGGTTTTTTTTTTTATTTAATCATATTTATACACCCTGATTTAATTGTTCAGGGACCTTACCTACATAATATTTATACATTTATTTCTTTAAAAATTAAAATTAGTGTAATCCACAAAAATCTATTAACATCTAAATAATACAAACTTATACTCGTATATAAAATTTATAATATATAATACATATAATATATTCATCATTTATAATTTCACTCTCATTTACCACACACTTAATCATACCCTATTAAGTTGTCTAGCTTACATTATGTGCTAGAATACTTTATGCCTACTCCCTAATCAATATTAGAATATTAAGACTAGCCAATGCTAGTCTTCGAATATTTGCATACCTGAATTTGCTATAATTTACATTATAAACAAATAATTAGGGATCTAGTCTACTCCAATATTTTCTGTCACATCTCCTTTGATTGCTTTGCTTTGCCTTGATTTGCTTTGATTTGCTTTGCCTTGGTACATCGCGTCGGTTTACAGTCTACGAACTCACCAGTAATCCGCTATGACGAGATTTGTGTCTGCGTATATGCTGTGCTTGTACTTTGGTAAGTATTTATCTATATATATAAACATCTAAGAAAATTTAATAAAGAACTTTGTTAGAGTTTTAGAAAAAATCTGCTTGTAAGATAGATCATTTAGCGTAGTCAATGTTAAAAGGACTTTGGCATCTCTCTGGATCGCACATTCTTACATTTTCAATGACTGTAAAAGTCTAGGTATACTTTTGAAAAATGTGATTCATTTTCATTGTTTATAATAAAAGTACGGGCATTCTAGACATATTTTAAATTTCATATAGGCAATTTTTGACAGAAAATTACGAATGATTTTCGCCCCTCCAAAACCAGGTACCTACGCGGAAATTAAGATTGTCTATAATGTCAGCGATTTTATCGTAAACAATGATAATTAATCACGTTTTTCGAAAGCCTTCCTAGAGGTTTACAATAATTCAAAATGTTTGAATGTGAGCGAGAGAATTAAAGGCCTCTTAAATGCCTGTTTTGAATAGTTTATCAGCTATTCTACATCTGAGCGACTGGCCAAATTCCATCAAACATGCCAGCGTGTATCTGGACTTGAATAATACACCCGGTTTTTCTCACCGTAATATCTCTGCTCCCTCTTAAGATAGGCTTAACTCCTACGGCAATTAGTAATGGATACGTCTTAAGATATTCTGTGGGCAAACTTTGATTTTCATTTATTTATTTAATTTTCTCCCTTAGCTTGTTTGATTTTCTATGGTCCTGATTTATGACATCGGAGCACCTGCGGGACCGACAAATGCACACATTAATCAAGGCGAGAAATATCGCCGCTCGTGTGTGTTGCCATGTTAGGGCCCGACCACAGATTAGCTCTTTTGCAATGATGATGCATTTGGGCTACAGGTTGGCTAACATCAATTGACTTCACAAACACTGCTACAGTGAAAAATCTGTATATACATTTTTTAAAAGCGACGTAAAATTTGCGTCACTTTTTATTCGGTAATTTTTTACCTGATATTCAGTTGATTCGTACTAACTGCGATGCAGCATATTAAGTACGTTTGCGTTTACAACCTACTTAATGTAAGCGGTAAAATACAGCGATGATTTTCATTTTCAGTGTCCTTTGTTCGTAAGTAGGTACGGAAACAAGTTTAAACACCAACCAATACTGGCAATTTTATAATGATATTCATGCTCACGAAGCGCTCATGGACGCGCGGTGAATGTCAATTGTAAGCGATTGACAGTTAAGCCGCGCTGGTCTCGGTCGGCAATTCGATGGGTGACCGTTAGTGACATTTCTTGAGCCTTCCGTGCTTCGGAGGGCATGTTAAGCCCTTGGTCCCAATTGTTATTGTTAGATAACAGATAACCCTTTTTCGGGACGCTTAATTCTGCCGATTCTCTGACCATTACGCTCCATGTCTCCTCAGTTTGAGGAGATACCCATGCTATGTAGTGGACCATTATGTGTTGCGGCCTTTGATATTGATGGCTTCTGTGTACGTGTGTATGAAAGTTGTAGCCAACGTTTATAAATATGAAAAAAATCTAAAAATAAAAATCTATTGGCAGAATTTCGGCTGGGTAAATAATAACGTTTTGATATATAGCTATAAATTTTCTTAAAGAATATCATTTAATAAATCTTATACACTAAAATATTATACACTAAAATAATACAAAGATAAAAAAAAACCTAGGTATGTACGATGGAATGTTTTAATTCCATAAAGTCATGTTTAATGTGAGATGACAGTTTTATTTATTGGTATCAACGACTAAACGCTTCTTAAAACGAAGTTGAACAAGAGTACTTAACAAGGACGAAAAATAAATTAAAAGAAAGCTCAGGACGAACGTAGGTACAATTATTTAATGAATTCGCAATTTGCATACCGACGACGATTCTAAAAAAATAGTGACACAATAGGAGATGATAAGACCATTTAGAACGTGATTTTGATATCACTTTATAACTTTAAAGCTACATTTAGCTATAATTAAATTAATTTAATTTAAATTAATTTTAACTGTATCGTAGTTGATATTTTATAATATCAAGGTTGTTCATTATTTATGCCTAATTATGAATGTACGTTAGTTAGTTAGCTTAACCTATAAATAACCAAATTCAAGCTGGATCACGTTCGTATTATAAGTTAGTCACACATGTATTGCTTCTGGCGAGTAAGTATAGGTTTCATGTTTAAATATCCTTACATGCGTTTTCATCTTTTCATGTAATTTCGGTATAGGTAATATTTTTGTTTTAACATCTCTATATTATTCCCACGAGTTGGTGACACAAAAGTCGTTCTGTAATCATGCTTTGTCTTCTATTATTGGTGTTCTTTTGTTCAGTCTTAAATTAAAGCTATAGACCTTAACTTTTCCTTTGTCTATAAACACTCTGATCCTTCAAATGGGTCAGCGTGGAAAAGACTGAAACTGTAATAGGATATGTTTTCTAAGAAACCAGGGGGGTAATTGCGTAACGCACGACGAGACTCTTGGTAGTCTTCATGTGAATTTTCGTACAAATTTGAACTTTAAAGACCACCAGGCTTCACCAACGATATTTGAAAGCCGATTATAATCGCAATCGCAATAACAATTCGCCAGGTATCGTTGGTGAAGCCGACCGGCGTCTATAAAGTTCAAATTTGCACGAAAATTCACATCAAGGCGATACCGATAGTCTCGTCTTTAGTTACACAATTAACCACCAGGTCTACTTTCGGGTATAATGTAATAATCGATGGTGCAGTCGATCGAGGGTATCCATCATATATAGCATATCACAAAACATCAAAGTGTCTCTAAGGGGCTTCTACGTATAGGATCTGAGTTCCCACGCAAGCCTTAATGACTCCAGTTACATCAGGAACCCGCGAAATGTTAACCAGATACATAGAGATAATAATAAATATGTACGTAAATACGTCCTTAAATAGATACATTAAATTTGATTTGCAATACATACTCGCTTTTTGATGTTGTCATATTATAGGTTTGCGATATCATCATTAATTTCCTAAGATACCTCGGAATAGGTGTAATTTATATTTCATCGTGAAATGGGATTACAAATTTGTTTCCCTAAATCGAGTTCATTCACATTTTCTATTGTAATTATTTTAAGTACTTACGCACCTACTTGGCTGAGGGCAAAATATATTATCTCATAATAAAATCTGGGAAAGGTATGACACGGCCGATAAATATTCTGATTGCTCATACTTAATTCATTGAGCTCCATAGCGCGTTGGTCAGTGACAGGGTCAGGGATAGTCAGGTTCAATTCCCGGCCGGAGCAGACATTTATTTTGCAGATAAATGTTTGTACTCTGGTCTTGTACATTAAAATTGTGTTTATTACCGAGTGACCGCACCCGCAACACAGGGAGGATTTCCTAGTACGGCGAGTGTGTAAGCGTTTATTATTTAAGCTAGCAAGCAATAAAAGAAATCTTTCCTGAAACAAAATCCAGAGCTCGAAGTGAAAAAGTAAATCGCATGAATTTATTTACTTCGTTTAAAATAGCAATGAAAAAACTTCGTCTTTGAAAATTGTAGGGTCATTTAACACAAAACGCGATGCATCGACGTTTGGCTTTGACGTCGTAAATGTGCGGCCTTTTGACTCGTCATTGAAAGTTTTTCGGCACGAGGAGTCAGCTCGGCGGTCAAAAGCGATTTCATTTGAGCGCTGGCTCTCACGTACTGCTAGTCGTATTAATTAAATGCAAGCCCCTGAGTCCATTTTACGAGTCTCGGCAGAGTGGAACTCGTTTCGTTTATCCGCTCCCACTCATAAGCAATTACTTTGCGGAACGACTTTCCGAGACTCCCGAACGTGGAAAGAAATTAGGCTATGCGGGTTTTAGGGTTTACAGGCTAATGGGTAGCGATTTGAGAATGGAGCGTTAGATTTTTCTAGCGCGTCTTCGGCGTTGATTGGTTTCGATTTGAATAGTATTTTAGGTGCGACAAAATCAGGTTCAGGTTTAAGAATCGTTCTTTCTTACACGGGAGTGGTCGCAACTTTGCACGCGAGTAATCCCGAAAGACAGCGAAACGGGGTACATACCTCAACTATAACTAAACAACCGTTTAGAGATAAAGCAATGTATTTACGATATTAGTGTTCCTTCTACAATGTCTGAAAATTTCATCAAATTCCGTTCAGTGGTTTAGGCAGTTAGACATACAGACAAATATTCTAAAAACGGTTGGTTATGTTTAGTTGTCATATAAATATCGCACGCGCTTGTGAATTCAAACAGGATACGACCTCCTCAGTCCTCAAGGATAGCAACGCATCTGTGACCAGCGTCGAATAGGACAAATTCGAACGATTACTGACTGGACAATTACTAATGTTTACTAATAGGACTAACTTACACCAGTACTAACACCCACAGTCCTATGACTAACTAATACTAAGCAAATATTCTTATTAACACTAATAGGTTAAACTAACTAGCAATCCACCGTACAGTCCTGTTCAATGTTTGCCACAGATATCTGTGGTTGTTCGGCCTGCATGTGCGTTAGCTATCCTCATTACATAAAAAAATCCTGGGAAGTAGCATCTCAGGCGCCTGACAGAGGAGTCCACTGGCGACAAACAGTCGTAATTTGTCGTATTTGCGCAAGTCACACTTGATGGTTTCCATTACTATCATTGACATTGGCGGAGAAGTTTCCATTATATACGCAATTGTTTGTACAAGCTTAGCCAAATATAGATGTTTGTTTACCTAAGCTTAGAAGGAATAATACGATATCTACTTATTTTCGAATTAATTGTTACATAATGTTACATTATGCTTTACGAATTACGTCGAATGCATTGCCGTCAAGTATGTACAATACTGTACAATCAAATTTTTAGTATACAATATTGCACTGCCCGTTTGCTGCTTTCATAAAAAAACAGAACAAAGCTGAGCAATAGTACTAACTGTAGCAAAGTTGCTACAAGTGTTGTTTAACTTTGCTACTGGTGTTGTAATTGTTTGTTTACCACAAGTTCAGCGCCGTGGTCTGCTTACACGGAAGTTAGTCGCCGCTAGCTCCAGCCAGCACAAAAAGTGCCGGTTGTATCAGACACAGCGCAGCTCAGGTGCAGAACAAAGCGTTTATTTCATCGACCCAGTGCCCGCCGCTCATAAATCACAATACAACCGTGTATACAGCTTACATTTGTATCCGCTACGAGCTGTATTATGAAGACGGCGTGACGTGACGTTGTATTTCTCTATAGTTTATTCTCTATTATGAAATTTTGCTGACGCATTCGCAGCTAAAGATATGGGCTCTTTGTAAATATTCATTAAAATAAACTAGCTGACAAAGCGCTTATAGTCCGGTGACTTGAATCCATCCAACCATCGGCTCTTAAATCCAATGCTGGACATAGGCCTCCCCTGATCAGGGCCACTCCGACCGGTCCTGTGCCCTCTGAATCCAGCGGCTTTCCGCTGTCTTCTTCAGGCCATCAGTAAACGTGGTTGGAGGGCGACATGTGCTCCTTTTTCCGAGTCGTGGTCTCCATTCGAGGACGTTTCTTGCTCATCAGTTATCAATCCTTCTGCTGTTGAACTTGGCTTGAATTAGGCTCAGCCAAACCA
>DWLO01002845.1:0-11821 GCA_018245335.1 Dalla quadristriga | reverse complement strand
CCGGACTATCACTAACACGGACTAACAGAACTTACAGTCGATAACAGTCCTTTCTCCCAGAGTCCTTATACTAACGAATACTGACCAACTTACATTCCTATTAACATCTCCTACTAACTGGACTAACATCACCTGTTCCTTTTACGGTCCTAAACTATAGGCATTTTTATAATAAAGCACTTAAATCACATCATCATCCTAATAAATAAAATTTAAATGTCTGTCTGTGATATTAAAGTTAAGGTCAATGAAATGAGCATATCTTTCTTTCTTTCTTTCTTTCATATGCTATTTATATGAAACCTAAACATAATCAACCGTTTTTAGGATTTTTGTATGTCTGTCTGTCTGAGTTTATTTGTCGCGAATAGGTTCCGAAACCGCTTACCGGATTTTGATGAACACAAACTTCATAAGAACTCTATGTATAAAATAAAAATGATGACGAAGAGTCATACTCAGACTTGCATCCTTTCACTGGCGTGCGTATCAGGATTGAAGATTACCAAACAGTCATCTCAGCAGCACTGTTTGCCTATAACTCTAATGAGTGTATTAATAATGTAGTTGCAATACTGAGCAATTTTACCAGAGCACATTTTTAACCTCTAAGTTCTAGAATTGGTATAGTAGTAGGTAGTAGTAAACTTTAAAAAAAAAGTGTTTTATTTTATTTGCGAAAGTGTTCTAGTCTAATTAAGTTTAATAAGATTATAAGCAAGATCTCTACATAAGTACACGATCATACAGTGAACTGAATAGGTAATCACTATTATAAAACATCTTTAATGGTTTTCTTGTAATGTTTTTTGTGGCTGCAAAACATTACTAAATGGGTAAAGCCTACTTTAATATACAGGCGTAACTATTTAAGGATGTATAGGTGTTTGTTACTCAATCACACATATACTATAATATACTGAAAGTTTTCTAATGTAATTTGGTATAAATATGTAAAAGGACATTGGCTACTTTTTTTATAAACGGAATCTTAGTATAAATATCTTAGTTAAAATTCGTTTTATCATAGTAATTGTTTGGGTGAACAACAAAACGAATATCACACGGACAGAGCCGGTGACAAACCTAAATAGAATATTAACACATTAATTACATAAGCTGATTTAACATTTAAGAAGTAGCGGGGAGATGATTCCCGTGGCGTGGTAGAAACGATGCCAAGCGTCGCCAAGCGCTATCGGTATTCGGCGCGCAAGCAGCACGCGCTCAAGGTCAATTGCCCCACGCACCTCACCATCACTTCCTCGTTGGCAACCGACGAGGCGACGAGCCGGGCTTGAGCAACCGCCTCTCACCAGAATTAGGCTCCCGGTTGCAACACGTCACACACATCAAGTGGCAGTGTCGAATTGACTAACTTTACCACTGAAAACCTTTGATTCTTCATAAATTATGTACCTAATCGTTTTTTTCTTTAGTTCACATAACCTAAACTATCTATCTCTCAACACATTTACTATTTCAACTTTGTATTTAAACTTAATTTTGCATTCTTACGAGATTTACAGTTAACAAAATTGTAGGTTGTCCTTAACGGGTAAAATTGAATAAAAGAACAGGAAGGATTTAATTATTTAAAAATATTCGTTTTGCAATGTAAGTAAATGGAGACAATTTAGTGACCCCTCAACTTTATTATAAATGTTAACAGGTTTTTAACGCCAATCGTTCGTAATCAATTCGTTATTCGATCTGAAAATGAAAAGAATCCGCGATAATTTCGAGAAGTACGAACTATTTCTTAAAAGTTGGCTGATGTCTTTATACTCATTATATTTATACTTCTATACTAATTACTAATATTACTACTCTTACAAATATTATAAATTTTAATGAAAAAATGAGTCTTGTTTCTTTGATTGATACGCCTTCACGGCTTAACTACAAGTCACGGAGAAGGTCATAGGATACTTTAAAAGCCGAATATTGATCATAAATTATAAAGTAATATTATGAAGAGGTAAAGTGTGTAATGTATGTATGATGTAGGTTATCTTTGGAACCGATACATTCTTAAAATTATTTCACTGATATAAAGCTACACTGTCCACAAATAATATAGGCTTTGTTTAATTTTTTTAAATAATTGAATTTGGGATGAAAATTTGCTTCGAAAAACTAATTTCACGTGGGCTGTGCTGCGGGCAAAGTCTAGTTATTCATATTTGCAGATTATAGCAGACTTAATTGTACACGTAATGTAAAACTTTGCCTCAATCGTGTTACATCTTCCTTCGAGATGAGGAGCTCGTTCATATTTCATACTTTTGCAATACCTACCCACCGTCTTACAAATTAATGTAACACGGCCGTTACTAATTTAAAATTTAGAACAGAGATACGATTGCGTCGTCTTGGTGAATAATATTCAACCGTCATTTGTAAACGTCGGTGCTGGTTTTCAAGTAGACTGAGATCGTAACTGTTTACCAATTGATTTTTACGTCTTTATTGACAATATACCTACCTGTCTTTGTATTGTAACTACTTTAAAAGAATTTGTGCTCAATTTCATGGATTAATCGTAATGAAAATAAGCCATAACTAATCCACGTACGATTTATTTTGATACCCTAGTATTATTTTTGACCAAAAATCGTTTACCTACATCGTCATTACATCCATCCATCTATCAGCCTTTAAAACTCCACTCCGCCCGGTCCTGTGCCGTCTGAACTCTGAATCCAGCGGCTTCCCGCTGTCGCGTGTGGTGCCGAAAAGTAGAAAAGCACCATCTTCCCAACTCATCCCGGAAGGTTAGTAAGAGGTGCCGATGGGGTCCAGGAGACGGGCAGCAGCGTCTCTCTGTGTAATAGAAGCACTTAATCCGATCACCATTTCGCAATGGCCAAGCGCGGTGACTATGGCTAACAACCCCCTTATGGGAGATACGAGTATAGTCATAAAACGTTTTTAATATAATAAACGCAGTTACATAAAGCAGTTATATTGATAATATTGAACATTTATTTATACAAGTAAAGTTAGAAGTGCGCCTTATCGCAGTCAAGGATGTTTAAAAGAGCGCACTGTTTACTTACTGAATTGATAAAGATGCGGGCATTCGGGCAATCGATATTCCCGCCACTCCGCCAGATATAGTCAGTCGTATTCGGTCAACATACTACATTTAGGTGACTATACGCTTTGTACATGCAATGCAACGTGGTATGCATGTATGGATTGCCCCCTTACTACTTATATTATTATTATGATTATAAGTACCAACTTTGTATTGCACCATAAACAATATATAAAACAGTTTTACAAAAAAAGCTTACGACTGATGTATATCAGGGCTTAAAAGGCGGTTTTATCGCAAATTAGCGATTTCTTCCAGACAACCTTAAGGTGGAGAATTATCGAAAACAGTAATAAAAAGGTAGGGTGCACGAAAACTTATAGGAAAGGAAGGAAAGCAGTAATTTTAGATCGAGGAAGTAGTGAATCAAAGATAACGTAATAAACAAGTTAGGAAGAGGAGCAAAGAAGAGGAAATAAAGGAAATAGATCAGAGTTAAAGTTGGAGGTATATATTATATATGTATAAGACGAAGAGAACATAAGTCTTCATATTTAGTAGGTATGTAGTTCGTAACTAAGTTTCGCAATCCCCATTTGAGGCTTAATAAATAAGAAGAATTGCATGTTATCTATCAATGTATTTTTTGACTCTTTCTGTTGTGAAGTTTATCAAACACACGTGTGTATGTGTATATTATTAATCTAAACAATATGTTAGCTAAATATTCAATAAAACATTATGTTTATTTTCATTTAAATGTCTGCCTTGTTAGACACAATAGTGTGGCATATGAATGAAAACTGAAATACCTTGAGTGTTATCCAACCCGATTGCTATGACATTTCGAACAACTATCGTTGACCCAAGATGACTAAGCGTTTACAAGAAAACTAGTAGTACTTATGGCGAAAGAACCCGAAGACGATATTAAAGAGATGTATGACAGGGACGCATATATCACGACTTTGTTAAAAGAATGGGACGAATAGCGTACTCATCCCTTCCATTTATAGTTGGAAGTGAGGACAGAGCGATTGCAACGAAAGTAAAAGTGAACGCTTTTCTGTTTGAGAGTTTCGTAAACCTTGATTTTCTTATTTGTGCAAAAATTGATTACAATAATAACAGATAAATAAAGGTGTTTTTTAACGTTTAATATAGTATTGATACATATTGAACTTAACCGATGAAAAACTTACAAGCTTTTAACCACGTCAAACGTCAACGTTTCAATATATACATTGGTGTTTTAAGTAGCTTTAGATTTACAACATAAGTGAAGATTGTAAAATGTGAATTTAGTAAACGTCGCCATACTAAACTTTGCGTCCGGAACGCACTTGGGCTTCAGTAGTCGTTAGTTAGGCGTTGGCCACACAAAACAAACAAGTTGCGTTTCATAATAATCTAATATTATTCCATACTAATCTACACCTATAGTCTTAGAAGTAGATACTTTACGTGATTTCAAAATCTATGACCATGGTCACAGGTTTCGCGCAGCGTTTCATTGTCCAAATAAAGCTATGTTTTTCTTTCTTTCTAATAACCAGTCGATAATTTTTTTCACTAGTGTGACAACGTCGTTGTTGCGTGGGCTCAGTCAACCCGATGTCGTCGGTTCAGTCCTTATCAACCGATAGCCTCGACCCCGTCCCCCGTTGCTCACTGCCGATATAAGACCACATTATTCCAGACATTCGAATTCAAACCCTATTCTAATAAAAATAGAACTCGGGAAAACGTTCCCACCCGGGGGTACCACACTAGTTTATTAGTATCCTTATGCAATGTATACACAATGATATCGATAATACTTTTACATACTTATCAAGTAATAATACAAATATATACATTGCATACATTCCCGGAGCGGTACCACCGCCACAGCCAATTCATCCGCAATTCATTTTGGGTTTCGGTCTGAAAGTTATGTTTACCGGTAACACATACGAGGAGATCATCAGACTTCAAGAGTAGCAACGCCAGTGGAGCAGTGCCAACTTCGAACGGGAACAATACTAACGAATACTAACTGGATTATACAATACATTTACAATCTACATAGGTCACAATTCACCATAGCTTTTAGGCTTAAATGAAATCAAATAGGAGGATACGGTAGTATCGCGTGCAAACAAGACCATGTTTCGTCAGCGACTAAACGAAATGTGTGACGCTGGTCATAGGTTTTGAGATTACGCGCGATATTCAGGTAACGTATCTCCCTTCATTTGATTTAACCTAAGCTTTGAGGTCGGTTCCCTTATCCCTATCCTCACATAATAATACAATATCATCCAAGTTGTGACTTGAAGCTACCACTTGTGTTTGTTAACGCAAAAGTCTCTTCACTCTCGCTCGTCACATTCAGTCTCGTTTGTTAGGCCGTTAACACACGGTGCGTCGCGTAATTGTACTCATACACTCATTATGCAGAAAGAATCGCGTCATACGATTGCGAATTGTGACACTCAAATCCTACAACTGGCTGGTCACGGCGTCCTAACGTACATGCCGATGCAGTTGTATGAAGTATGCTGAACGTACAGCTAAGTTTTTATCAAATTTTGTACAAGACTGTAGTCACTGTGGTCACTTTAGAATAGAAGGAACAAAAAAAATATATGAAAAAAACAGTGTAGCAAGATATTTTCGCTCAGAGGGACGAGCTAAATACGCTCCAAGTTTGTTCTCGGAAAGCTTGACGGTGGTCGCCGTCGGGCTTTTGTTTCCAAACGTGACTTGTGTTGTGGGTGCTTGTCTCACCGCGGGAAGCGACCAGCTCCCGGATCCCGAGCGAATGAAACTGTAACAACAACACATGACTTTCTCACAATTTTAATATACTTGAATCAATATTTTATACAAACACTTAGATTACAGCTAAGAATCGACGTGACGTATTTTTGCGATGGCCGATCATGGGGAAGGTTCTCCCAATAGACCGAAACAAGACGTGCGATTCCGATGAACAATCTTATGTATGTATCCGCTTACCTGATTACAAAGAATATAGCCAATAGTAGTACAAATGCCTAAGATACACGCAAATTAGCTAAATTTGGATCACATGCAAACATCGCCCTCTCTTGTACAATTCGCTTTTACGCGATGATATTTGAACGAGCTCTTATACTGGTTTAGTAGATAGGTACCTACTCTATATAACCTCTTCCGATACCGAGGTCAATGTGTGCAACTTATACGAGCACGTATCTCAAATTTTAACTTTACTTGCTGGGCAAAATGTTGACAGTAGAACAATATAGGACAGGTACTGCTCAATCATAGTCAATACAATTCATTCGATTCCCATGTGTAGTTCTAGACGCTACTACTCATTTAAACAATAATATAATTGAACATTTATATTATAACTTTAAATCGATAAAGATACCGGAACAAAACAAGATACATGATTGTAAATTTTTAAGTCTATATAAAGACATTTTAAGCTACAAAAGCATTAACATAAACATCACTCGAGGCCAAATTATTTATGACCAATAAATAAGTAGGTACAAACTTACTGATTTTCATTGACTTAAATATTCCGTCCCCAGTAATAAAAGCAACTTATAAAACGTGGATGCGTGTATAATTAAGCGAATGACCATTGTGTAAGGCGTAAACGATATTTAAATTGGAACTGTTGATCCATTTTGGTCCTCACACCCTTTGATTGTAATAGGCCACGCAGGGGAAGTGCTGCGCTGTAAAATTCTATTTCAAAATGCACTTTATGTGATCTTTATATGAAAGAATATAAGATTTAAAATGACTAGTCCTGCGTCATCGTGAATTGCCAATACAGTAGATTGGCGACCGCCATAACTTTCATGCGGGTAGTTCATATTCCCCACTCATGTATGATGTTTTTATTTAGCAACGGTTGCGCTCACCCATTTAGAAATTACCAGATAGATTTTACTGAGATAAGAAACCCTTCCTAAATTACTAAAATAACGACGCTGTATAAAACATGCATAAAGATGACGTAAATGAGTATAGGGTATTAAATTTAATTGACTTAAAATATAATTCATGACGTTCTTGGTAGTTATGATTAAATATAGTAACAACAACTAAATTATACATTTATCATCAAGAGAATGTATGAATCTACGCCAATCCAGCAAGTTTTAAACAAAGTATTTAATTTACAATATCCATGAAATATATTTAAAAAAGTGATATCAAATTAAAAACCTAGCCAACAAATAAATTCAGTCATATATATTAATAGCAGCTGTTAGGTCACATAATATATAGATCGCAAGTACATTACTAGTTCTAGCAAAATAAAATTAAACTGAAGACCCCAAGGACTATTGCACCTTAAGTGATTATAAACAATGTGTTTAGCGAAGGGGTACACAAAGATACTCATTAGAGATCTGTGACAAAAATTGTCATACTATGACTAGTGGCCCTTAAGTTGTGGATTATTTAGGGGCTACCACCCTAAATGTGGAGCACGCTTAATCTACGTGAGGGGAAAACATGCGGGCGCAAACTGGTGGTGCGAACCGCATTATTTTTAATCATAATTTTATTCCTCCCTACAACTTTCATCTTTATTCATACTTCCACAAGATATAAATTTTATTAGATTAGGTTGACATACATTTTAGCAATCTGCTGTTAATGGAGAAATCAAAACAGGGAAGATTGATGCCCTGGGAACCGGACGTGGGATTTTAATATGATTTAATTACTTCCAAAACAGAAAAAATATGAACTGTCGAAATTTGTAACACACATTTTTTTGTTCTTATAGAAAAATATTCATTTACAAAGATATATTTTATCTCTCAAACTTACATTGAATCTATGCTGTGCTTTGATCGGCGTGCTAGGTCAAATGTTCGAACACGTTTAATTGGTTAATTATAATAACCAAACAAACTGTCTTGTTAAATTAGTTAAGATAGGTTAGATAAGATTATTCCATTGAAAGTCTGTAGATACCAGCCTACTACTTTGTTTATATATAAGTATTTGACACTACTAAGAAAAGGTGCTCGGTCTTTTGTAATATAAGCCAGTAAGTAGCTCCTAACAAATAACCAAACTTATCCACAACACACAAAACAAGCAAAGTTTATATCATCCAACTTAAAATACGCAAGACTTATCAGAGAGATCGAATTAATATTCTATCGAAATTCGATATCTTTAAGGCACACTACCGTAAGAAACTTTACTTGATATTAATTTAGTACAACGTGCAATGATTCCTATCGTAGTATGTGGCGCGTTTAGACAATAATTAGTTGCGAATACCTTAAGTGCTTCGCCTACGATAGAGTTTATTCTTCTAAACCGTTTCTTCATTGCATTAACTAGGCACAATCAACAGCAATAGAACGTTTCCGTTAAGTATGCTTTGGTTAGTTTAGAGGAGAAGGTGATATTGTAAAAAGTGATAGGCTATTTATAGCGCTTCTGTTAATGTCGAGGTAAATTCCATCAACCAGGAAATTCATGAATTACGAATGCTCGATGAAATATCTTCCACGTTACACGATCACTCAGCGCGCCACTCACACACGTCACAGGTTTTCCAGAATTCCACCTTTTCCAGAACCAGCCACACGCTTTGAATTTCACTTGTTATCTTTATACAGGAAAACAATCTGAGCCTGTAAATAAACCACCACATGTTCAAAGACGAGTAAAGTTAAACGACCCATACAAAGCAAGCTAGTGAAGGTCTAACTACTCTCATAAGCGGTAGGTTTTATTTAATTTTCGTCAGTGTAATGGCCAGCATAGCATGTTATATGCTGTTACTATAAAATACTAGACTTTGCCTGTAGCTCTGCTCGCGTAAATCTAGTTTTTTGAAAAAAAAAGTAGCCTATGGATTTTTCCAGGGTTTAAGCTATCACACTTAGTTGCATAAGCAAACATCCATCCTTCCAATATAGTATTAGAAGGATAGAAGGATGTTAGGCTGATCCATACCGCTTTTTCGTGGGTGAGGCCCTTTATGGCGGCGACGATTAAAGCAACTCCCATGCTTGATAGAATGTGGACTGTGAAAATGTTTTTTCTGACGCATTGTCGTGGAAGTGTAGCCAGACAATTATGTCTTGCGGAACTACCATAATTTATGGTAGTGTGACTTATCTACACGTAGCTCTAGCTTTATGGTTGCGTATAATAATTATATTTATCATTCTAGGCGATCTATATTTCCAAGAAAATTATAAAGTATGATACCTACATTAAATTTTTCTTAAGTTTAGATAAGTCATTAAATTGCGTTTAATATTTAATAATACTAAATGAAAGACTGATATAGATGATTTCTCCGAATGAGAAACGAGTTTCGGACTAGTATTTAAAATATTATTAGTAACATATTCGGTAGAAGATCATTTGAAATCTGCTTGTTTGAGGAATGGTCGTCCATTCATAAGTTGGCGAGATCTCTCTCAATTATTAAGGATCGTTCAAATACACGAATTGTGCTCGATAACGAACGCATTGAGTACGTCAAACATGGGCTATTCAATGAAGAGTAATAGGAATACCGTTTTACGAATCGTGTACTTTTGTACTGAAGGCAAAATTGCGTTTTCAAGGCGGGAGGTTGTGACCGCATCACAAATACAAAATGCATATTTCTGTGTAAGCCACCGCACATTAAATTGCAACTAAACGCAAAATTTCGTTGCAGTATCTGTATCTATATGTCTATTACCTGACGTACATTGTCACAAATTGCGTCAAAGGTACACTGTTATGGCGCTACCCGTACCATACTAAAGTGTTTTAAAGTACCTTCCTAAGTATAATATCTCTTAGTAATATAATTTATATTGTCTATGTAATATTGTGTGCATCTGTCTCTACTTACTTACTTACTTACTCTACTTTACTCTAGAGCCACTGTCATATACATTTCTTCGTTGTTTTTAAGGTATTTGCCGCGTTAATATAAGAGGTATTTGCATTTCGATCAGTCGAAAGATATAGTTGCCGCCACACAAGAGCTTCGTTAGCATCGCTACGCTACTTCTGTGACCTTAGTATAGTACAGTGGCCGTGTTCGAGGTAAGTCACACACAGTTACTCGTGGGCTGCAGTAGTCACTAAACACCAGCTGAATCGGTTGCTTTGCTACGTTATTAACAACAAAAACCTAATGTTCAAATTCAAAAACTGATATTCTGACGAGCATTTTATTTCGGGTTGCATGCCTGAGGTCTACCCTTCTTAGGAAAAAAAACAGTTTTACAGAAAATATTCACCAAACGGAGTAACAGAGCTATTGCCAGAATACTTCAAAATCTAAGAAAAGAAAAGCGTTTATGTTTATTGTTGGTTTACTAAAGATATTACAGCAAATAAATAGTTCACAACAGCTTACACTATCCGGGCATAACAACAGTTATGCCCGGTTTGATTACCTTTAAATAATGACAATTTAATATCTGTAATAGGGGCGAGGTTCGTTAGACAGAAATCCGTTTGGTTCACACAAAACGGTCATCGTCTGCCAGTCGCCCCAACTTACCCCCGAGGGGTGGGACAAAGGTTAACGTATTCAGCTATCTGCTAACTCTTAACAAAGTGGTTGATTGCTTGGAACGGTCACAAGTCAAGCCACAGTAAAATAGTATTGCCCTTCGAAAACACCCTACAAGTTTCTTATGAGAAAACTTGTCGTTGCTGTTGGCATAAAAAAAACTATCGAATCGAGGTAACTACAAATACATGTTTATTGGTATTCCTGAAACGAGCATTATTTTCAAAGTATTTTAATTGCGTCAATACCTTATATAATAGTACAATATTGACATTAACAATGCGACAGGTTGCGAGGATGGATGTTAATGTATGATGCAAAAGGTACTGAATGGATTCTTATGGGTGCAATGACATAGCTTGATCACTAGAAAAGGACAAAATCTGCTTTATAAAACCATACCCTTAGAGGGTAGAATAGGGGACGAAAGTTGATGGAAAAACGAATTTCACTCCGGCAGTGCGTGCCGCGAGTAAAGTCCAGTAATATTATAATTGTTTATCTTATCATTGGCTATGAAGTACGTAAGTACCTACATAGACATTTTTCATGAAACTACCAAAGAAAATTACCGGACTCGTAAATAGGGAAATTTTGAAGGTTGTTCGTAAATTGCTTGCCAATATATTGATTGTAATACAAAGCTGGCAATTATTATACAACAAAAAATATCTAACATATGATGTATGGAGGTACTAATGGAAACCGGTTTGGAAATATCAACCGGTGTACTCTTTGCAAAACCTACCTGACTAATTAAGTGAATCTGGTTATTTGTGTTCACGAAACCTTGATCTTTCACACCTTCCCTCACCGACGTCACCCTTTCGACGATGTGCAAGTGGTTTGTTCAAATGGCCCATGTGCCACTGTTGTTCTCTTTCTCCCTTACCGTCTTGTCTGACAGAGATCGGGTAAACATTACTTTTAACGAAATGGGAAAATATTTAGATTCAGATGTTCTTTCAGAGTTAAGTATTTTTGTGCTTATTGTTTTTTTTAATTCAAAACCAATATAGTTATCATGTACCAATGCGACAGAGTAGCCACATTTATTTATTTATTAATATTATGCACTAACTGTAGTACTTACAGCTTCTGCCAAAGCGCACGTCCAACTATACAATTGATACAATACAAAATTCTTTGTACCACAGTCTATATGATTATAGTACTTTCATCTTATTTACGTTATCATACTTAAAAATCTTATAGACTGTGGTACAAAGAAT
>DWLO01002844.1:0-11822 GCA_018245335.1 Dalla quadristriga | reverse complement strand
TGCGAATGGCTCGCATCATTGCGATTGCGACCCGTTCGCTTTCCCCATCCCTTTCAGTTACGCAATCGGCCTGCAGGTATTCTTAGGAATATTAGCGCATAATCTTACTGTGATCATAACTAGAAGCTCATAATCGACAGAGCCGCAGATGAGACAGTTCCTCGCTCATACCAATGTAAACGGTAGAACGCAGAGGGTAGAGATATGTACCTTCAGATCCGATAATTGCGTAGTAATCCGACACAATAGAGTTACTATGACATCATTAATCTTCGTTAAGTGCTTCCTGGCTCTTTGTTTTTGTTTAGATAGGGCGTAGTCATGGTTTAGTGGCGCGTTGCAATCGTAAGGGATCACGGTAATTAAGCAATGTGGACTTTGGAGACTTGGAAGTTCACTGTGTGAAGTAATTGTCGTCATTGTCATATAAACTCCAGACCACACCAAATTTCGTGCTGTAGAAGTTTTGGCAAACATTACATTATGGCTGACCGGCTGCATGTCTGATTAAGGGCGCGTTTCCATTATGTCATGTCAGCTCCATCAAGCAGACTGTGTTTAATTAAACTATGTGAAGACGCTTCATTGATTACTAATATTTACAAACTAATGTACTTACTCCCAGAGTCCTATTACTAACGAATATTAACCGACTATCAGTCCTGTTAGTCACTACCAACTAACTAATAGTCCCTCGTAGTCCTTTTCGGGTTTTTTACGGTTATCCATGGGCGTCAGTGACTGGTGGAACTGCATGCTCGTTTGCTACCCTCAATTTATAAACAAAACACGAAACCGTCTGAGGTCTTCTCAGTGGAATATGAAATGGGGTTCTTCAAAAAGGTGCAAAACGAGCTCTCCTTCAGAGCCAGCGACGCTAGTGGACTCTTCTGGAGTTGCTAGTGTCCATAGGCGACGGTGACCACTTACCATCGGGTGGGCCATCTGTTTGTTCGTTGGCTATAAATGATTTAAAAAAATCACAATCTAGAAAGATATTAAAAAAAATTGAAAAGGCGTATAGACAAGTTTCTAAAGAAAAGAGGATACATGTGTATATAGTGAATATATGTGTTTGTTGGCAAATAACTTTATGTCCGAGTAGAGAAATGACTGATTTTATTTTCTCACACAATATTACAGCAATACAAAATTTAGTCAGAAAGGAAGACGTAAGCGACAGTGTTCACGAGTACAAGAAGATATTCCAAGGAAGAAAGTTCAGGAAGGCCCGATAGTATGTTTTTCAAAAGTAACTCATTTAAAATGTTTCTTGCTTAATTATAAACACGCTTCTATTAATTAACCTAAGCAAGAAGTTTCGTTGGTAATACAATCGATACAAATTTCCACAAATTTTTAACAGTCTGATCTTTCAGATTTCCTGATAAAGGTGGTCTAAGGTTGGGAATAATTAGCTGTCTCGGATTACCATCTAATTGCCTCGTCGAATTAAATTGCTAACCCTATTCCTGGATAATAGACTTTGGAACAAAGAGAAAATTAATAAAGGTGTTGAGGATATTATCAAACTTAATTGTTTCATGTGCCACGCGGGGCCCTGGTAGAATATGTGAACGGTCATTTCAAAGTGTCAGTAACAAAATAGGGGTTGCGGTAGTAACCACATTATACAAGCTTGCCACGTGGTACATAAGCTTAAAATGCCTCGCGAGGCGACATGGCGGGTCTGGAGCCGATAGGTCAAAATAACCTAACGCTCAAATTAAATTAAATTTTCTTATATTACGTTCACTTGAGAAACATCGCAACAGAAAAAGAAAAAAAATACGACATAGTGAAATAAATAAAATACCAATTACAAAGTATATTTTATTGTACTTAACTTAAAACATTACGGATATTATAACTAAACTATTGACTAAGCCAATATTATATTTTACAAGATACTTCTTCAGTGGTCTTACTGAGTATTCTTTGAAGTTTATACACTTTAAAATAAACTTAAGAAATGATATGACTAACTTAAAATAACATGTTAGCGAAGTATTTGAATACTTCTTTACAGTAAAAGATTTTGGGATAGACATGTGGTGGGAGAAAATAAATCTAATATAAAAATAGTCATGACGTACAATTTCTGAATACATATAAAATAGAAATGCCCTTTTGGAGATATTAAGTAATATTTTCTTAATACATACAATATTTTATAATATTTATTTTTATACACGAAGATAGAAAATGAATCGAATATGATGTTAGAAAACCTTTGCCTTCGATTCATAAAATGTTGAAAAATTCATAGCCTTTTAATCAATAACGTTTTACATAGTAATTTTAGAAGTATTTAAGTTAAATAAGAATTTAGTTAATGGAATAGAGATGATGTGGTGGTGATGTGATTATGATGATAAATATACAATTTAACATTAAGATACATGCAACCAATAACAATTATCATTATAAGAATTACTGCACGCTAGCGACAGTTTTAAATTAACAGTTATTTAAAATAAATATGTCGATACTTAAATTTTTTTGAATTATTTAAAATAGGAAAAAACTTAAGATAGTGCATGCATTGTATTAAATTATATACGATATTTTAAAATAGTTTTTCTTCGATTTAAAGAACCACTGTTAATTATGTTGATTGGATGATGTTGATGTTTCATGTTGATGTTGATGTGGATGTTAGATGTTGATGTTTACTTTGAGGAATGTTAGATGAAGATGTGGATTAAATGTATCTTTAATTGCCGTTGCGTTGTCGCTGACGGCCCTGGTGTTGCTCTGAGTATTCGTTGCCTGGTCTCTTCTGCTGCTGTGAAGGGATAAAAAAAATAATGATAATAGTAATCAAACAATCTGATATTCGCGTAAGAAATATAAGACTGAGACAACAAGATAGCAAAATTTTTTACCTGCCCAGAATAAAATGAAGAATATACAGGAAAAGTACGTACTATTAAAACACGTATTTTAGTCTAGACCACGGCCTGGTAAAAAAAACATCGAATGTGAAGCACCCTGACTGTGCCGATATATTCGTACATATACAACGCCTCACGCACACACTTACATCATAGCGTGCCGAACGACCGCCATTTGAATTAATAAATTGCAACCTCAAATAACACAGACAGATTGTACGGTACTTCAGATTGCGCGGAGTCTTTCTTGTTTTAGCAGTCCGTGGTCTAAACACAAAAAATATTTTTCTCTTTCTAAAGTCTAAAGGCTATAAGTTCTAAATGGCTCACTCATTTAGAACTTAATCAGCCGAATGAGATTTTTGCGCTATTTTGCGTATAGATTTTCTGGTTCATGAGAGTATTGTGATAAGCTAAAATATTGGACGTGCTTATGAAATGCTATCCCCATTTCAGATGTGAGATGTCAACTCCTGTTTTACATATAAAAGCTATAAAAGTCGCCTTCTCTGATGAAAACAAGCATTACAAGAGCACGCCCCAAAGTAAAAAACCGTTTTGACCGATCACGAGGCCTAAAACGGTGGAATTAGATTTCGTGGCTTATTTGAGTGATAAAAGTGGGTCGAAGTGGCTTCAATACGCTCGATTCATGCTCTCCAATTTCGGTAATGGCTCGCAGATTGGAGACCACACGCTACATTACATTCGGCAATTTGCGAGTTTTTAGGGCTTCCGAACTGGGCCAAGCGAAACTTTTACATGCCTAGGGATAGTTCTGGCTCGATCTGTCAATCCGTCAGTGTCCTCTACTGAGCACAGGTTTCTTCTTAGGATGAGAAAGGCAAAGGCCATAGTCCACTACGCTAGCTGCGTGTGACCCCACAGACGCAAAGTCATACCGACTGTGGTAAGAGCTCTGCTCTACTATACGCGGAAGTGCTGCTGAAATGCAATAGCCTCTTTTTACGAGCAGGCCATCGCACTAAATCAGGCCGTGAAATGGGTCTGAGAGATTAGTGCTCTCGGGAATCCTCTCCGCAGGAGACGGAGGAAAGGAACGGCTCGAAATATCCTTACCGGTCTCAAGTCCTGGGGCTCCTCTTCCGGTGGCGGGGGAGTTGTGGTGGGCACGTCGCAGTCCTCAGTGGGGGGGACCACGCAGCGCAGCGACCGCCTGTCGAACACCAGCATGGCGGGGCAACGCTGCAGACGCGGGTACCCACCCTGGCACTGCCAGTAGCGGTTGCAGGACTTGCCCAGAGGCACGTTGCCGTTGGGGTCTTCGTTGCAGAGGGCTGGAAGTATAGATAAATATATAATTTCTTCTATTATGTCCTGCACCCAAAGGTTGTCTGGAAGAGATCGCTATATAGCGATAAGACTGCCTTTTGTACTGTGTCTTCTGTGAATATTATTTGCTGTTATTACTTTGTGTGTACAATAAAGATTATTCTATATCTATCCATTTATTAATTTTGTATTTTTTATATAGAGTTCTATCGACAGAATGTATTGGTTTTTCAGATAAAAACTTGGCCACCCCAATTCATCTCTTTAGGATTTTCGTATACCTTGCGAATGCCTCAACCAAAAAAGGGCATAAAATTTCCAACTTTTATTTCCAACTTTACAGTTCATTAAATTTTGTAAATGTCAGTGAGAGAGTGGTATTCCGACTTTTCGAAGACACTCGTATGTCCGATTCCGATACATAATACTTAACTGAAGTACTAACATTTCCATTGTACTATATAGGTTAGTTACAGGTTCATGGTTTCGCTATTTCAGATTCCAGTATATTTGTGCTGCCAAGAAAATACTTTCCGGAGACATTAGTACCCAATCAAACAAAAAAGGCATCGTCACGCTAGTCCATTACAAATACGCAGAGGACATTGTGTCTGTATTCTAGTAGTCTGTAGTATCTTTATTATAATCGTGTGAATGAGGTCAGTGGCTAAATGACCTCTAGCTGAGAAGGTCAGCGTCGGATTGCCGGGAAACTGGACACCGTCATATCAAAGTCAAGGGAGGGACCAGCGACCAGCGTACCGTAAAGTGCCGAGGGAGCAGGCCGTGACATCAGAATCAAGAATCAAATAACACTCAATTAGAATTGAATTGAATAGAAATATTTTTGTTTCTATCTATACAATGGCATAACATAAAAATATTGCCGAAGAACAAAAATGGTAGGTATGCTCGCATTTGTTTTTCTTCCAGATAATGGTATTTTGATCATTTAAAATACCATTATCTGACAGACAGAACTGAGACATTGAATAGGCGAGAAAGGTCGATTCTCTCCTAGAATTCTCACTTTTAAGATCACTCAAGAGAAATCAGCACAGGCTGTAAGGTGGACTCGGCTTAGAACGGAAGAAGCTGCAATGCATTAAGGTTCACAGCATTCTGTCTTACGCCTGCTACATATATTATGTAAATTACATGTATTTATGAATAAAAAATAAAGATTAAAGATTATTGTGTCAGTAGTCAGTATAGACCAAATTCGCAAGAATGGTCACAACATTCGGGAAGTTTGCTAAACATCTTACCTAAAGCTAAAGCTGTCGTCGAGGACTGCGGCCTCGCAATATCACTTTCATTAAATTAAGATCCCAACAAATATTTAAATGTGAAAAAGTGGCCAAGTTCGGTACAAATCACGTTCGGGTCTCGGTGTCATCGATAAAAGAGTGGAGAACTTAACGGGAGAAAACAAAAAAAAACAGTTCCTTTAGAATATACAACATTCTACAATTTCTTAAAAAACAAATTGGGTTGATATGTTAGGAAGTTAATAATTAATCAATTTATAGTTATTCTTTTCGTTTTCAGATTCCAACCTCAATAACCTCAAATCATATCGTCGTTTCAAACTAGAAAGAAAAGAAAACACTCTTTTTCACATAAACACACACAAAAACATGCAGGATTACAGAACCGTATATATATTTAAATAACTAAAATAGTATTTGACATACAGGGGGTCGAGAGTAGCTCGGAATGGTTCGTTTAATAAACACACTTCCAAACTTTTCTAAACTTGGCTGACACACTGCCGTGTGGCACTTGTGTGTTCTTGTAAGCTATTAGTTATTGGAAGGCATCGTAGTTTTCTCTTTGAAGGGAACGTTCATTTGCTTGACTTTGCTCTTTCGTCGGTATGAAAGATAGCCTGCTGAGCAAAAGGTTCGAGAAAGCTTATACGAACACAGACAGTAAGGTTTCAGTTTTATAATGCAACTTGCTGTTGGCCGTGACTTCGTCCGTGCTAACTATAGGATCAATATTCGGGGTTCAAAGTAACTATGACCTTCTCCACGACTCAAACTATCTCTTTACTACATTCTAGGAAGATTGGTTTATATGCAATGTTGGTGCATATTTTCATTGTTGCGTGCATGTTTTCCTATGTGCGAGGGAGGGAGGTGCTATATGCACGAAAATATACAACATCCTACGTTTTGCTCGCGGATTGTATCAAAGTGGATAAAACGTAACTTTATAACCTAATAAATTTAAAGGAATGTATTAATATTTTCCTTTAGAAATCCTTTTGTAACAGATAAAACCACATGATTGATTAACAATCGGAAACAGCGCACGTAGACAACATAATCATGTTTTATTAACACACTAATAAATCAAACTTATTCGAAAGTTTTTATAATAACTAAAAATAAAGCAGGTTATTCGCATTGCAAACCGATTACATCTAGGTTCATCAAATCCGTTTCACTTAACAATTGATGATGCGTAATTACAAACAGTGATTGTTAGCTGTTACATAAACGGGTCTAAGAGTGTATTGTGTTTGTTGTAATCCTCTTTATTGGTCGGCAATTAGGGTGAAAGCTACTGATTGGCAAAACGTTTCTCAACGGTTCGTAGATTATGAATAAAGCCACCACTATGGGTGGGAGGCATGACGTAGGCTGCTTGCACGGCGACGTTCGTGAAGCTGTCGGGTCGTGTTTGCAATTTTGTTGTTTGATGATAATAGCTAGCGGGCGTTGTATTGCCATCATCCACTGCCGCTCTTTAAGAAACCTCGAACATTCCTGCTGGTTAATTGTGTAACTGAAGCCGATAGCGATCCCGAGAGCATCGCTATCGGCTTCATTACGATCCCGAGACGCTCGTAATCAAATAGGACAAATGGCGACATTTCTGCGGCTATGGTTAATGAAAACTGCATGCTTTTTTGTCTCAAAGGCAAAATCATTCGTTCATTGGCTTGAAAGCTACGATAAAGGCGAGTATTCTCGCAATCAATTTGTGCGCCATTTGTCGTATTTGATAACGAGAGTCTAGGGATCGCAATGAAGCCGATAGCGATTCTCTCATCTTCATACACAATTAACCTGCAGGGGATTGGTTGTGTAACTGAAGACGAGAATATCGGTATTGATGTGATTTTTCGTTGAAAAGTCTGATGAATGCGATTACTAATCGCATTGCTTTACGAAACGCAATCAAACGGCAGGTGGGATGTATTAACGCGTTTCCCGGCGACAAAAATGAAAAAGGTTACAGTCCGACGCCAGCTCGCTCGACACGCGGTGGCACTGGAGGAGACTCACACGGCCTGCGCCACACGGACTCGCGGTAGTTGACGCGGCGGCCGCGGCGGCGCTTGCCGCGCGCGCGCCGCGCGGTCGTCGCGCGGGAGTCCGACGACAGCTTGCGCGACACGCGGTGGTACAGGCAGCGCGACGACACGTTCGACACCTGTACCACAGATTATGATGGTTACCTACTTCTGCCTCTACTTCTACTTCCACCTACAATCTGTGCAAGATTAGTAAGGCTAATTGACTTGCACAGATTTTTCACTCCCTATTCTACCACTCTGTGGCATGATCCACATTCATTTTTTAAATGAAAATGGCGAAAAGAACGTATTAGAACTAGACAGTAAATACACTTCTAGGCTCTCATTGACAAATCATACGTAGGTACGCTTGAGAATCGCAGCGAATTCGATTACTGCTTCGAAACTGCTGTGAGAATGAGTAAATGTGCGACTTTCTTGAGATATTCCCTCGCTATGCGTGCCCTTTTGGGCTGTTGTGCTGCAGTATGCAGTGGGTGTACGGGTCATGCACCTATCTTTCTACTAATTTTATTGTTTTTATACTTAGTTGTAAATTGAGTTTAAAGTTTAAATTGGGTGCATTAGTAATGGGTAATGGGTAATGGGTGAGGCGGTGGCTGCACGGGTCATGCACCCAATTTAAACTTAAAACTCAATTTAGAACTAATTATAAAAACAATAAAATTAGTAGAACCCATTACCCATTACCCATTATTACCCATTAGTAATGGGTAATGGACTGGTAATGGTTGGACGAGGAATTCATATTTCTGTTATTTGAATTATATTTGACTCAAATAAACATTTCTTCTGCTTCTTCTTCTCTGACGTTGAGAAGAGTGACCTGCAGGCTGATCGCGTAACTGAAGACGTTAATCATAATGATTGCGTGCCTATCGCCTTGATGTGATTTTCCATGCAAAATGTGAACTTTGAAGACGTCGGTCTTGTAATCAATGACATTTTAAAGCGAGAGTAGGCGCCTTGAACATAGCTTTCAAGCCGATGAACGTAGATTGAGGCTGATTCCTTCAAGACTGTCACCGGATTTGCATCAACGCTGCTGTTAACTCGAGAGCAGATTGCTGACGAATGGAACTAACCAGCTCGCACTGGGTGTCGTCGAGCTCATCCTCCATGATGTCCAGTTCGTCCGTGTCCTTCGCGGGGATGATGAGTAGCATCGTCTCCGGACAGGAGCCCGACACTATCAGCTCGGAGGACTTAGGCAGGATGAGGCGGTGGGCTGTTCTGTGGAAGAGAGTTTCAAGCAGGGAAAGGCTATGTGGCGCGTTAGAAGCACAGATTACTTTGCAATATGCAGAATGACAAACATGTTGCAATGCAGATTTTGCTACTCATGAGAGATATCGATGTTAAGCAAAATCTGATACGTCAGTAGCAAGAAGGTGAACAGGAGGGGAAAAACCTTAATTAGATATTACTCTTCTGATTGAACCACTTCAGTTCTGCTTGAAAGCAGAGCGATATGGTTACGGTGATCCTTATTGACGACCTCTAGGCTCCAGGTCAGCGCAGCCAATTTTGTGGCAGATAAATATATGCTCTCGGGTCCTGGCCGTGCCTGATGTTTTCTGTATGTGTATGCTAGTGGCAACATAGGGAATCCTTTTCCGGGAGTATACGAGATCACATTATCATTACCGCCGTTATGACCATAGCCTTTCAGCGGTTAACAGCACTGCACGGAGCTTCCATTCCGATCCCTCACTGGTTTTAAGGCGAGCGTCAGTACTCATAATATGCCCAGAAAACTCTTACAGTTCTCTTCTCATTACCCTTGACGACCACCTATCCAATTGCCAAAAACGAGGGCAGGGATTTCAACAGTCTTACGCACCTTGGAATGTAACATGGAGGCTGGAACACTTGGCGCGTTGCCATGTCCTGGCAGATGCCGTCCAGGAGGACTATGTCTTCCATCAGCTCATTCACTACAAACACCTATGACAAAAACTTTGGTCTTATTTGAACTTTTTGGTACACGACTACGTAGCAAAAGCTACCCTATCTGCCAAGTTATGAGAAAAGAATCCTAAGATTCCTGGCAATCCTGGCATGATTTATGCGACAGATAAGTCACTTATGGACATGGACAAATTACCTGTACACGTCACTTGTAAACTATTGTATTTAGAAGACTAAGGATCGGTCAGACGAACGAACTAATTTAGAGGACGGCTAATAAATGGATGAGTAGCGTTTATTTCCGAATCTTGCAACATAGGTGAAAAAGACAGCGGGCATCCGTTGGATTCAAAGAGAACCGGACCGGTAAGAAGGGCGCCGATTGGGTGAAGCCTAGGTCCAGCAGGAGACTGACAGATAAACAGAAGGATGGAAGTCTATCATCCGTACCTTGAAGGCCTTCAAGCAGGGTACGAAAGCATGCTCTAGCCGCATGTTGAGCCGCTCGGCCGTCCAGCCGTGGTAAGCCGGCACGCTCGGAAGCACCATCGTTGCCAGCTTGATGCCAATCTCTCGCCACATGGCTGACTCTAACCTGAATTTTTTTCGCAATTTTTCATTTGGAAGGGAAAGTAAAAATTTGAAGAAAGTTGTAACCAAGCATTAAATTTTATACGTAAGTAGGTAGTTAGTATTAATGATGGTGGCAGAAGGTCTCCACTATGTTTCTTAAGACTCTAAAGCTGTAGTTGGCATAGTTTTCCTTGTTAGACGTGGTCCCACTATTGTGGGGCGATGATAGATGTTTATCATGGTTACTTAATTACAGCGATGAATCCGACGCTTACCCCATTATTGGATGCGGTGCGAGATTAAAGGCCTCTTTAATGACAGGCATGGTGATGTAGTAGGCCTGGACTGCGGTGTCGCAGCGGACCGTGTAGCAGTAGGGGCGGCTTGTTAGCACCTGGGCAGCAAAAGCCGAAAGCGTGGAAATGTTGACCAGTAATCATCCAGCATTTTGGAGCATGAACTCCAGTAAACATATTAAAAAATGCTGACTACCTACGTAGTTAATGTTGTTTTGGGTACCGTCAGATTTTTACTATGCGTCCTTTACTGGATTAGGTTACAGAATGGTTTTCAACCTCCATTTGTATCATAAAGGCGTCTTGTTATTCAAGTATATAAATCATTGTAAAGTGCAAAACGAGTATTTTAAGAGCTTCTAGGTTCGTAAGCGACGTTATCAGTCAGTTGTTATCATCCTACAGCAAAGAAAGAGAAGATAAAAGCACCCCGAGCACACCGACAGCATTTCCCGACACGATATAATCTTGGCTCGGCTCGGAGAACTTCAAATCCGTGAGGAACTCGTAGTTGGGTATCCCTTCAACGATGTCGGTGTCCGGCGGGATATAGGTCGCTTCCAGCAGTCCCGATACCAGGATGTAAAGGCCTTTGGGCACGTCTCCTGAGGATAATAAAGGTCTCATGCTCGAATAACTCAGCACAATTAAGAAAAGTATGGTGTACTAGATACTCCATTTTCTTACAGAACCGCATAGAATTGGCGTCACGTTTGATATAAATGTATTATATGTATGTATATAATATATTTATATTTGTATTAAATTAATATTGTATTGTATTGTATTGTAATTTGTATTAAATGTATATTTATATTTGTTGTTTTATACGTGTATACCATCCATTACATTGAAAGCATTGAACCGGTGGTGAAATCCAAAAAGAAGAAGAAAGTGTTCCGAAGGAGGGTATGTTCAAAGGTTCCAAAGACTTCTACGGCATACGAAATTCTACCCAATCTTTGATGGCATTAGGGCTGGAATATGGTGACTAACCTCGAGAGATCAAGATATCGTTGAAATTATAATTGAGTATTTCAGAGTTCTCCAGAAAGAAATCCGCGACCCTTTCGTTGTTCTGCAGCCACGACACGGCGCGCAGCTGGGTCTGGATAGGAAAAAAGAAAGAGATAGAAATAGGAAATCAAACAGGAGGTAACAGAGGATGGAAGAAATTAGAGAAATAAGGTGAATAAGGACTAAATAAAGACAAATTCAATTAGCTCATATCACATAATTGTTTCTGCTACTGCACAGAATAAACAAATTCTAGTTATGTTGATAATATTGAAGATGTTAATGATAGGTAATGTTGACGTTCGCGGTGGTGATGATAATGATGAAACATTTTGAACATTTTGAAACATTGAATTTATTTATTTATTTATTTATAACCTCTTATTTACTTATTTATTCTCATATTATCATAAATATCCTGTAATTCAGGCAACATTTAGCTTAGAACATAGACTAGATGTATACTGTAAATAATGTTAATGTATGTCTTGTTGGATACCCTGA
>DWLO01002843.1:0-11822 GCA_018245335.1 Dalla quadristriga | reverse complement strand
AATGCGAATGGCTCGCATCATTGCGATTGCGACCCGTTCGCTATCCCCATCCCTTTCGAGTTACGCAATCGGCCTGCTGATTACCACGCTTATGCAAATAAAGAATCATTCATAGATTCATTCATAAATATGCAGTCGTGTCGCAACAAAAACTGTAAGTTTATTATCAGAAAATATTCAGTTAGTCCACTAGGACAACTTATTGCCCTGATGTTGACTGGCAGTGAATGTTTTAAGGACTAAGAACAAACTATACAAAAAATTGAAGGTGCGGTAAAGTGTAAATAAACTTTTAAAAATATATATGTCGTATCTCAACACGGAAGTTATTAAGCGTTCAAGAAGCCGAACAGCACCACCATAACGGCTTGTCGAATTGTCCAAACATAATCAAGCCCTTGATTTCGTACCTACCAACGTTTATTTATGAATGTGAATTTAAGATGGCCATAAAGAACGAATCATGCAAATGCTTTTTGAATAAATAATCATAATTTGAGAAATATTTGAATAATGATAACGGTGCACACGGGTACCATAATATAAATTACAACGATTCAATTAGCATATAATTTAAATACAAAATGCTGAAACAACTAACGTTTCCGTTTTTATCGTTATCGTTAAAAACTACAAAAAATAATCTTGAAAAAATGTGTCAAATCAGCAAACATTGACAACCAACATAACTAACGTGGTGAATCATGGTGTACAAACATTTCCGTTCTGAGACTATACCTAAGGATTGTAACGAAGCCTCACACATTCAAAGCGGTTCAAATGTTTAGAAATGATGGTGGAACAATGATTTTTTGGGTCTTTATCAACGATGTATCAAAACCATAGATAGATACGCTATCTATAAAGATAATGATTTGTATAAACAAATCATATTTAAAATCCACGCTCACCACAATACGGTTCGATTTTGTATTCCTTTGACCATCTAGGATACCTACGTGCAAATTCTTGACCACATTACATGAAATAAATAGAATGTTATGTTTATTTTTACATTATTTACATGAGATAAGAAATAAACTGTTTTGTTGGCCTTACAATAATAGTTTTTGCAATTTCTAGATACGCAGTAATTATTCAAGACGAAATAATTTTAATCTCGGCAGTAACAGTAGGCTTGTAGAGCCCACTTAGAAGCGAACTAAAGTCAAGCGCTATAGATGACATGTATTCGCACTAATGGCGTTTTGGGCGTGGTATCTCATCTATAGTTTTGATACATCGTTGCCATCTACATATCCATTACAAACACTAAAATATCTATGCAATGGTCGCTATCAGTGATAAGTGGTAATAGCAGCCCAGTTCTAAATTGAAATACTGGAGCACGTTGAAATTCACCGAACAGTTGTAACAAAGCCCTTGGGTGCCTTGCCGGGGCAATCATGTGGCTGGCTGCTTTACCGATGGGGCAAGCACGACTGACCGCCTTTGTGTACTCATTCGAATGCCAGTCCTATCTCCGCGCCACCACGCGCTACGATAGCCAATAGCACGAACAACACTCCATATAAACCACCAAATTGCAGTTTAATTTATTCCGAACGTGTCTCGCCAACGAAATCGCAATAACCGGCAAAACAATACCATCATTTACAAAGGATCGTTTGATTGCGCTCACATAATTAGCCATTCTTGTGCTTATTTGGCCGTTTGATATAAGTACATTTCTATTTTTACGGATGTGAAAAGTGTAAATGAAACGGATGATAAATAAAAATGCATTAGTCGTCTACCAATGCGCATTTGGCCTGCTTGTTGGACTATGGCCTATTATCCTTCTAATTCTGAGAGGAGACCAGTGCACAGTAGTGTTCCGGTAATGGGTTGTTATTGATGATTCATGATGTCGAAACATAAGGTGTCCTTTTAAAAAACCTAGCAGTTCCCCGCAGTTGCGTCCGCGTATATATTTTTTTGCCGTCATACACATTTTGTCATTCTTTTCGAACCATATGATCTCAATATCAAAAAATCGTGTCTTAAATAGTGCCTACACGATAAAATCAACAAGCCCTTCAAATTACAAGTTTCTACCTTTAGCTATTTAGTCTAAGCTATAATAAGACACTCAGTCAGGTAATGTATTATAGATAGATAAACTAGCATAAAACTTTTTAGTATTTTGACATAATTAGTTGTATGTAAATTGGTTTCATATCAATGATCGTGCGACATTATCCGCGCTTTAGTTATTAGCATTTATGTTGAAAATATAATCAATGATCAGGCAGTAACGAATAAAATTCATGAAAGTATTTAATGAAAACCGGAATTAAAATAAACACATTTAATATGAAATGTAAAGCCAACATAGCAAGAGAATTAATTACGGTTGAAAAATTGCCTATTGAAACGGAAACAAATATTACCAAGATATAGGTGAGCTCGGTATTGATGATTAAAACCGTTACAAATGTGTTTCCAGTGTAGTGTTTGACCACGGCTATCAAATACTCAACAAATGTCCGTACACCGAATCACATTTCCTGCAAAGTTTATTTTACTTTCCAGTTAACGAGAGATCGACTAACAGGAATCGGAAAAACATTTCTGTATATAGTAGCAGTGGTTACCACCAAGAGTTAAAATAGAAATATATTTTTTAAGAGTATTTTTACTAGCATATTTTAGGTGGAAGTATTAAGGTCTTCAGATCTGAGTTGTTTTACTATTGTTTGATATAATACGAAATAAGGCAAAATTATTTTTATTTTACATTCACTACGAAGTCCAGTGGGTAAATATCGTTATTAATGCACAAGAAGTACCATTACATGGAGTTATTTCATAATTCACATCTTTAACCCATCTGGCAAATAGTTTTTATAGTTCGACACAACACAGATTTCAACATAGAGCTTCTTGGGCTGAATGCTGTCACTGAACAAGATTCAACCACAGAGACAAAAAGGTAAGAAAGCGCATCCTCGACACAAACCTCAGGAGACAAAGAACACGTCCGAGGATAAACAAGATTTTATGACTGTTCTAACTACCTCACGAAAACGATATTTACGAGGTAGGCGTAGCGGCATTATCCTTCGACAACAAACTACTACGTGTCAATATACTCCGAAAAGGCAACAATAAATATATGTTTAGGCGTATACACAATGAAACTAACTGCTTAATTTGTAACAAATACTCCTCGTACAAGAATCCTTTGAGAAGAGAGATACCTTTTTGTAGTCATAAAGACAATATACTGAAAAAACATAATTTTTTTGACGATAAAAATAAAGCCATTGTTATTATTGCGCTTGGATAGTAGTTGCTAAGGCTTTCAAGTTCCCGGTAAGACTTAAACAATTATTGTCGATAAGAATCAAACAAAGCTTTGAAAGCTTTCAAGAGAGATCCTTATCCACATTACAATGCATGACTTGTATTTATATATCCCACCACTATAAACCACGATCGAGATGGGACAATTACTGTACATCGAACAGCAGCAGCAGACGCTGAAAATAATGACCCCGAGTACAGTAGCACGGCCATTAACAAATAATCATACGAAACGCGTATGCTAGACCGCGTTCTATATGTGCTTAACATGAGCACTCAACTTTCTCAATTCAAAGCACTTTTAAGACGGCAGCGCAGCACTTTTAATACTTATGCATAAAATAATATAGGCATATCATTGTATGAATAACTTTGACGATACCGCGACTGTACACCGGACTTTATCATCAGTGTTGGTGGTTTCTATTTTCTGATTGTTTGGACTGATTGGACATGTTCAAATTATTTATTTGTATTTATAAAAATATTTACGATGAGTTTATTGTATTCTTATAATTTCAAATATTCGTTTAATTCATTTAAATTAAATTAAATAATATCATTTACAAACATTGCGTTATGATATATCAGTTAAACTCGCAAGTTTTTTAATGAATCTCATTATTTAGGCCACAACTGATACGCATCCCTGTTCGTTCATTCGCTTTAACCTTGAAGGAAAACGGCCAGGAGACGTGAATGTTAACTTACTTGACTTTAATTTATTAATTACTAAAAATATTTGCACGGCACAATGCAGGGCTACTGGTACCATGACATCGTTTGCTCACACGAACGTGGTTAAATAAAAATTAGGTTAAGCTCAATGATAATACTCATGATCATGTATGTGCCTCATTTCCATAACTACTACTTCCTTAACGCGCCGTACTCTTTTTTTGCCCCTATTACTTACTTCCGAAGTATTAGGAACATAGTCCCATTTAAAAAGCCAGCATGTTGAATGCGGAAATATTCTTGTAGTCCTACTAATGAACTGCGGTATACCGGCGAACATACTACCCGAGTTAAACCTACCGTCTATTGTTTCCAAGAGCTACGAACAATGTAGAAGGTATACTGGGTGCATAGTTGTGGAACGTTCTAGCGTACTTCGCAAGCGCCTCACTATAAATTTTGCGTCGCTGAAAGCGTATATCGAAACTTTAAATCTCGCTGCGCTTTGCAGTTGAAAGAAACTTGTTGATATTACGTGAGCGAATCAACGCAAAGTTTCTAAGGGAAGTTACCAAGTTTTGGAACACATTTCACCGTAAAATCGCAACTCAAATCAAAATGTACAAGGGCAAAATACAATTTCAAAACTTAATTAGAATGGCAAAAAATCTTTCTAATTTACAAGGTGTCTAACGAACGATATATAATTGCAGTACCTACAATACATGAAGCCAAAAACCATTTTCATGTCCAACAAGGTAGGTATAACCACAGTATAGCTCACGGCAATTTTTATATTTTGGCAGCTTACATTTACAGATACTTATTTTGCGAGTTCTAAATCGGCCTTTGAGACTGTCTAAAAGTGCAGTCAATATTTAAAACGACAGCAGACTTGATACCTCTACAAAACTTTCTTATTTTTATCTTTATTCGACATGCCAAAAAATATATATAGATAATGTTATCTTAAACTGTTAACGACAATCTGTCTACTGACATAACACGTTTGCAAAGCTCGTTATGACTATTATAAATACAAAAAACACTTCTTAGTTCCAATTATAGATCTAATATAGGTAGGTGGTTTTTGTATATTTGAAGTATCTACTATACGTATAAACTTAAAATACAAAAATAAAAAGATACGCGTTTTAATTTCGTTATTATCAACAAAATATAATATTCATGAGAAACAAGGAACAAGAATTCGTAATTATTTACTTAGTTTCATGGTCCGCTCGATTCTTAACATGTTACCTAAACGATAAAGTCTTAATTTATTGAAGTGACTCTTCTGTCACTTTCGCTCGTTACTTTTAATTCTATTACAACATAAATTATACAAAATAAGAGCCTATGGTGTGAAGTATTTCCCACTTCACAAGAACCTTAATATATTATTGTATGTGAATATTAAATTGTATCTTTCTTTATTTAAAGAAGTGTTTGCTGCCAAGAAGATACTTTTGTGAACAAACACAAGTTTGACTTTTTGACTCAATAGCTTTTTAAACGGTAGAATCATAAAAAGATGTTAATGTTTTTACAAGCTTTTATTAATTTCCAGTTAGTGTGTATAGGTAAAATTTTGCAACTAAATCTTGAACTAGTCCCTTAATTGATTGAGCTGAAATTTTGAATACTTATGTAACTTCGATGACAATACAATGCTGGCTATAACAACGCGTCAACTAAACCAGATACCCTCGTCGTATGGATTATTCTCGATAAGCCCTAAGTTGAAACCATAGTCAGATCAGGGACCCGGATCAAGCCATAGATAGCAACACGTCAACTAAAAAAGTTAGTTTTAGAAAGATTTTTATAGACATGAATATGTACATGTACTCGTATTAAAATGGTCCCAATACTCTCAATCCCCAAACTTCAAACATGCAAACGACAAATTAATAAGATTGAGGTGTTGAAAAAAGACTACGTTGATGCAATGTCGTTTAAATAAAAAACGTCATTGCGTTTGTCTTTTGAACTAAATGTGTAAAGAATAAGAATTCTAGTCCAGGGTTGACTAGTAGTGAATGCCGCTAGAAATTAAATTCGCCCATTGTAATCTTTAATTTAAGGTTTCAATACAATAAAGAGTAAATAAATTAATTCTACATCCAACTTTCAATTTGGAAAATACTTAGATGAAATTTACTTACAATTGACTTGATTTATTTTCGGGACAGACTTCAGAGGGCAGAGAGAGAAGGCTCGTTTAATATACCGTAGGTACTGGCCAGTGCTCATGGAGCCAAAAATAAGAAAAGTGGATCTTAAACATTTTAAAAGGATTAGAAGTTCTTGTGCGATTCCCGATTTATCTTTTTAACGACTTCCGCATTGTGACGTGCTAGGCAAGGGATGGTGCGCGCGCTTTCGACGTAACCCGTCCTTGCACACCAACCACTCGCACGTTTATCGTCATTTTTCATCTCGACATGCATATTCAACGTAACAATAAATCACTCGAAGCCTCCTCGCGAGCCAAACGAAATAACCTGCTGTCCCGACTCTTAACAGGCAAAAATATCGCACATAAAATGTAAGTAAACAAACGAAACCGCCGAAATATAACGTTAATAATTACCCACCCTTTCGAGTCGTGATAAATAGCGTCATTATTATCACCAGTGCGGTGAAAAATGGTTCTTCCCTTGATATTTATTCAAATAGCCGCCCGTGAACATTATTTTACGAGATTCTTCCGTTTTTAACTTTTCTCTTTAAAATTTAGATAGAACTTATTTTTAGTTATTTTATCTTCTTTTGAAGAGTTGTACAAGATGTATGTCTTGTATGTCTGTTAGTTTGTCTGTGGTATCGTAGCTCCCGAAGGAATGCTGTGCTTTTAAATTATTATTTTTTTAAAGCTGTTATTAGCGACCTGATTCTGAAGGAAAGCAAATTAAAATCGGTTTATTAAAAAATTTAAGTTAGCCTCGTGAAAGTAAAATTTTTATCACTTCATTTAAAACTAAAACACACAAGACACAACTAGACGAATAGTGCGAGCGTCCGCTCTCACTATTCGTCTATCCAGACGTGGACGGACAAAGGACGTCAGCGAATCCGTTTTGGCGGATCCCCAAAAGTTTTAAGTCTCTAGAAAGTCTAGCAACATAGTTCACGAATTCAAGAGAAATGGTACCCAGAAACATTAGACAATGATTAATACCTGGCTGCAAACGTTGACTCGAAATTTATATTAATAACTGCCAGTGTACCAAATTCAAACAGATAGGGATGCGATATCAGAGCTGCTATCTGCGCAGTGCTTCACAGGAAACTCGTAGTTGCCGAACGTGCTAAGTCTAATATTCGATATCTTGCACCTGGAAATCTTTACCCAGTTTGGCGTTTGGATGCAAACATTGCTACTGTACTTCATTATTGCCAACATTTTTGCTTTGTAAGATATTGTGTTGTGATTTCTAATTAGCAAATATTTGTCAAGATAAAAATATTGTTCCACAAGCGGCGTTCGGAACAAAACACACACGCGGTCTGCAAATCTGCAATTAGTAGGTGCAATTTCATGCGCGTGGGCTCACGTACGTGAATAACCTATTTACATAATTATTGTCAAACGTGCTGTTCACGAGCCAACACCACCAAATTCACTAATCATTGCTTTAGACGCCGCTTCAATTAATGACCTGACATTCGCCCGACCCAATTTCAATGACGATATAATAACCCAATTTTCCTTCACAAACGCGGTTTTATTTAAACTCTCTATAGGTGCCGAATATCGACAGCACTGAGCATAAGTACCTAAATAATTAATTAAATTCGCAGCAGTTCCAACTTTCAAAAGGCTTTGCAATTTATTAATCTAATCCGAAGAAAAACAAACGCCAATTCAATTTTCCAAAGAACTTTTGATTATACTGAAACGAAGAAAGGACAACAGAGACTACTTGTTTCATAGAAGTTTTAATACAAAGAATAATTTAATATAGATACGTTCATGCCGCAAAGCGGAGAAGTTTTGATTTACGGCCAAGTAATACGGGAACATGTAAGGAAGTTTAAGAAAGTACCATTTGAACTGGCGATTTCATGTGAAAATGAAATATTCTGCATCGTGTGTCAATTATTACAAGTATCAAAGTTCAATTCAGAACTTATTAGAATACGCCTTCGTATCGTGCGTGCACTTAGCTTCTCTATTTGTATGAAAATGCTCGATATCCGTTTACGTATAAATACAAGCAGCACATTAAAACTTCTGAATTGAATGCGCTCTCATGTGAGAAGTGGTTTCCCCCTTGAGTGGTACTGGGAGGGTTAGAACTTACACGTTGTTTATACGTGTAGGGAGTGATTTGCCGAATGTGAACTCGAGTAATGAGCCGTGACTGTCGTATACCTGTGCGTGGCTCGAACATACCATTTGTTAGCTGGAACGAGGTCAATCTAGAGATTCCTTCACATTATGTTTACGACGGACGAAAGTGTTACGTAAATATTAATCGTAGTATTTTAGAAATGATCTATTATAACTAACCCCATAACTAACTGGAATTCTACGAGTACTATCGTGATATCGTTTTATGGCAAACTTTTTTGAATGTGGAATCGAAGTTCAAAGAAGACGCACAGAGAGAGTCCATTTAATTCCAGTGATACTGAATTGGAACGTTTCGCAAAAGAGTCCGAGCGATGTCTACTCACAACTTTACGCGTTCGAAAACTAACTTGCAATATTCAAAATTTCCACAAAGTCACAAGTGGACTTAGATGAACACTATTGAAAATAGCTTTTTATAATAAAATCTGATCTGTTACGAACGTTACTTTAAAGTGATTTACTAAAATACTTAGAAACAAAACACGTGTTTACTCGTACTTTAGCTAGTAGCAAAAAACTTTTTTAACGAAGGGTCCTGTAAAGGAGACAAAACACTTCTACACTTCTATTTTACATAAAAACCAAACTGTTCCTAAGGGAACATAGTAGAGTATATACAATGTTATGAATTGTTTTATGCTATTGCTTAATTAAACCGCATTGTAAAGTGTGTTGACATATCAAATTACATGGTAAAGGACAGAAGTTCACAACAGTTGATACCCAACTTCAACGTTGATATGTTGACTAAAAGGAATCTTCTCAACCAATTTGTTTTCATAATTTATCAACGGCAGACCCTAAAACAGTTCTATAATTTTCCGCTTCCAAAATGTTTCATAATTTAGGACACAATAATAGTTTAATTACAAAGCGGAAATTACCGGAAGTTATTTTGTGTAGCTCAGCCACGACCACATGAAAACAAATATGACTACCACAAACAAATGTGAACACCGATAACGCGCAATTCACCCGCATGACATATTGCACTTATTGAACAACTAATATTTTTCAGTCGCTACAGTATGTTAATTTCGTCAAGTATTGTACTGTACTAGAAATTTACCACGTATAATGTTACAGTAAAGTCATGTATATTGTTGCAGTATCTTAGGTTGACGAAATAAATGTGTATTCTATTCTACTGTAGTCTAATTCATGTACCTATTGTATATCAGAAGTTCTATTAACTTCGCCTTCTCTTCTATTATATAAATGTCAACGAGGTTCTTAAGGGAGATGAATAAATGCAATTTGGAAGACTTGCCTCAAAACCAGTACCAGCTAATTAGTTATGGAAACCAATCGAAACTGAAGTGTGAAATTGGCATCACCTCATAAATACCAGATCCTGAAATGTCGTCGCCTCGTTTGCGGAATACGTTTATCTACTTCAAATAAATTACAAGTGCAGCTACATTACATAATTTTTTTTTAATATCTTATCTTACTAATATTATAAATGCAAATTTTTATTTGTTTGATACGCCTTCACGGTTAAACGTTAGAACCAGTCTACAAAGAATTTGGTAGAAAGATAGTTTGAGTCACAGTCATAGGATACTTTAGATCCCGAGGGAATGAAAACATCATAAATGGAACGCAGACGAGGTCGCGGGCAACAGCTAGTAAACAATAAATAAAATGTGAGTGTTTTTTGCTTAGTTGTTCACCGGCCTCCATTTCCACATCCGAAGCGGGCGTGTTAAGATGACACAAACATTTAAACAAACTTGAACAGTTTTAATTGAAGCACCCCTAACGATGGTAGGGTAGGGTAGGGGCGGGACACTCAGCTCTGTTTAAGTGGTTACTACAAAACTATCTTCTGACTTGTGTTTTAGATTTACTAAATTAGATCGAGAGCCGCTCTATGTACTCTATTCATAAGGAAACTTCGGCTACGTTTCAGGTAATATCTGTTAGTTTTGTAGCTCTAATTACACTAGTTTCGACACCGAAAGGGTTGAAGTTTATTGCGGTAATTTACATTTATTTAAACATTATTCAGATACTAGCTGTTTTCGCAATTTCGCCCGCGTTAAATTTGCTTTTTCTATATAAGGTTGAACACCTTTTTAGCTAGTAACCAATTGAACTACTAACTAATTATTAAGTTTGGCTAGGATCCATAAGGTAAGCAGTGATAGCAGAGTGGTTAAGACTTCAGCCTCTCACTCGGGAGGTCCGGGTCGTGAGCCTCAGTTACACCATCACTTGCTATAACGGTAAAGAAAGACATCGTGAGGAAACTTGCATGCGTGAGAGTTCGCCCTATTCTCAAAGGTATGTGAAGTCCACTAACTATGCATGTTTTTTTTTAGAAGGCCCACGTGTTAGACCAAAAATAGTCGGGCGATCCCAAAGAATCAACGTGGGTATATCACATATCCACTTAAAATGAATACGGACACTCACGAATCCCATAGTAGTAAAAAAGATTTGAAAGAAAGAAAAAGAAGGGGTAAAGAGTTTAAGTTAGTACAGAAATCTATCTATTAGCCAGTTAAGCCGAAAAAATACCCGCTATTACCATTCCTCAATTGTACCCGGATTGTCGATAAATCGTTAACAAAACGTTTCACGCCGCGCCCCACCTAATCGCAATCTGTCGCTTTGTAACTTTCTCGGTTTAAAAAGGGCGTCGATCAATCGTAGGACCATTATCATCCGCCAAGATTTGGACAGCGATTTCTTTCAATCCTAACCATATGATTGAAAGAAATCGCTGCTTATCTATAAGACCGCCATTGTACCTTAGATTTTACATATTTTTTAAGGTGTACAATATAGACTAAAACAATAATAATAAAGACCTGATCGGGTTCGTTTGACAAGTTGATTTTAAATACTGAACAAGCTAAGTTGTTACCCCCGAGTCGTAAACCTAGAACAGTGAGTACACTGTTTTACAGTTTAATAGTGCTGATTAAGTTTTCCTAGACTTGCATTTAACATTTCTAATAGTTAATTTACCCTCTAACTGTCATTTGTAATGTACCCTAATTACTTAACACAAACACTACGAAATAAAACTTATTGACAAAAGCTGATTACGGAAATTTTCGGGCATAAGTTATTTAAATGTTAGGAAAATGTAAAAACTTAAACAAAATGTAAACAAGTGCAGAAAGTTTGGTGCAATACAAAGATAATCTAGTTGGTACAAAACCACTGAAACTTGTTGTAATCCAACAGGACGTCGGATTAAAAGGTGAAAAACTGCGTTATGTTAGCCCCTTGCACAGTCCTATTCGAGGTTTGTCACAGATGTCTATGGGTGGCAGTGGTTGGTAGGACTGCATACCCGATTGCTATTCTGATGCAAAAGAATTATTGCAAAAGTTTTATATATAAAAGGTATTATGTAGTAGCTACTTACAAACACTAACATACAATACAATACAAATATTCTTTATTGTGCACCAAAAAAAGAGAAATACAGTAAAAACTTAAATTAATAGCTAAT
>DWLO01002842.1:0-11824 GCA_018245335.1 Dalla quadristriga | reverse complement strand
ATAAAACTCAATATAAAACTCCTTGTAATGTTTGGTTGCTCTTATGTCGTCAGGTAATTTGTTAAATATATTCACGCACATTTGGACTCGAGCTGTATATTTGGATTTTGGATTTTGGTAGTAATACTTTATTCTTATATATATATATATATATCTAGTTGGATACTGATGTGGTTGATCTGAACGTGTTGCGAAGTATTGCGGGTATTGTTTGATGAACTTCCACGCCTCCATTATATACATTGATGTTAGAGTTAGTATTTTGTCTAGTAAAAAGCGGTGTGAGACATAAGCTTTTACTTTCCTTCTTTCCTCTTGTGTTGTAGTCGGTAAAACAATTCAGACCCAAACCTGAATGGTATCGCAGCAAAATGTCCTACCAGGCGTCTATAACCACCACTGCTATATTCTGAATCAAATCAAAATAAGTATGTCGCAGAAACATTCAGCATCGGTGCCACGAGTCCAAGGGTCCCTTCATTATTTCGGTTAAAAGGGACAAAAACTTCACGCTCACAGGACAAGGATAGAAACGGAAAGTCATATAACCGTTGAGGGAAAAAATACTTCGTTCCTTTCAGATTCGAATATCAAAAAACACTCGACGCGTTCTCGGCGGCCTCTCGGAACGTCGCGAGAAAACTCGAGATGCGGAAATGAACTATGTAGTGTCTTGTTACTACGTGACATAGTGTACGATTTGTGTCATGTATTTGATTTTTTGTGGGGCAAAAATAAGTTCGTTGCTGCCAATACTTTTGTGTGTATTTCGTTAACGATTTTCGATGTGTTGTTTTCGGGGTTGGGTGAAAAGGTTTATGTCAGCGCTAACAGTCTGATGTCTATAGGCGGCAGTGGTTGGTGGGACCGCATGCCCGTTTGCAATTCTTATTACATAAAAAAACAACACAACGACGGAGTAACAAAACATTACGCTTGGTGCACACAATTCGGTTGTAGGTATCTGTTATAGTCGCCCCTCAGAACTGTAGTCTCGCCGGACTTCCCGACCCGACGTTCCCCGCTATGTCAGCATAATCATTATATTTCATTATTAATTGATGTAAGTACACATTTTGACGCACCTTTTTCGAAACGTCAGTTCTGTACTAGTTATGATTGGGGGAGAAATGGGTACGTTTCATCACTTTCACTTTTTAATTAAATCATACTAGTTGTGTGGTCGAAACTCTACCAATTATATCTGTAAAATGACGGAATTAAATCATGAACGTGATGTAAATGCTTTTATTGAATGGTAAAAATCTTTTGTATGGGGGAAATCGTGTGCGTATGTTCACTGTTCACTTTAATTTACCAGCCTTATCGGCGAAAATCTAGTTTTTATTGTCATGAAGATAGCAAACGCACATGCAGTTCCACCATCCACTACCGCCTATTCGAATAGTACTATGCGAGGGACTGTTAGTTAGTTAGTCCAGAAGTTGTGTGTATATTGCCACATACACACATGATTTATGAGTACTTCTATGATACAGTTCCTTTCGAATGATATAAGTTTCAATCTCATTCTTTTAAATCAACTTCAGTTCCACCATCCACTACCGCCCATTCGAATAGTACTGTGCGAGGGACTGTTAGTTAGTTAGTCCTGTTAGGTGTGTGTGTATAACCACATACACTCATGATTTTTGAGTACTTCTATGATACAGTTCCTTTCGAATGATATAAGTTTCAATCTCATTATTTTATCAAATCAACTTCTCTACTATTTTATGATATATAGAGATAAAATTTGCTACTATTTTATTTTAAATAGAGATTAAACTAATTACTCATCAACAGCCTATGATAGTCCACTGCTGAACTAAAGGTTTCTTCCAAATATAGGAGCGCTCCCTTAATCATCACGCTGGGCAGGCGGGTTGGTGATCGCAGTAGAAGGTAGTTGCTGCACAGAGGATGCTGATGAGGATGCTTACTCGCCCCGTACGACCCCAACGGGAAGAAGAGGGGTGGTGACAGTTGTATTATGTTCTGCCGTCACTACACGGCGAATAAACTAATTACTACTACTTACTAAACAAGAGACCAACATTTGTTTATTTATTTCATACATTTGTAGCACGTGTAACTAAATACCTATCTTATTAACGTTATACATTAATAAACATTTTTAAGTACGCCCTGGCAACTGATAGAAACTAGTAAACAACTCGAGACTATAAGAGTATTGACGAAGACTTAAAAGATTAAACAATAAAAGGCAATAATATGATACGCAAAATGTTACATTAAAACGCTCGGTACTTTTCTAATGACGGTAATAATTAGCAAGCTTAGCACGGGCTTTAAGTAGAATGAAACAAAACAAAAAACAGAATTCACAAGAAGGTAATCCAATTCGTTTACAGGTTCAAAAGAGCAAAATTTGTATGCTAAATATTCCAGCATTTTGGCAAAATGTCGCAAACACAAAAGCTGGTATTCCTGAAACCTCTGCTATCCGGTACGGCTTTAAAATAAAATCAAGAACGCCGGGCTAATATGAAAATATCGCGTTCTATGTGGAAAGAATAATATAAAGAGTTAATGTGACAGCACAAAGGCTTCTCGGTTTACGTTTTATCGTATAATGCCGCTCCTTCTGATTTGTGGCGAAGCGAACATCTAGAGCTCATTCTATTTACAATAATACGATCTTTGAACCTTGACACAATTTTGCTAAAGAAAGATTTTGCCTCCTTACTTGATCCGTATCTATGTCGCTGGCAAATCTTTAAATTCGTTTATTTGCCAACGGCAGTGTTGTTTTCTAAAAATACTCGCTGTTTTTCAAAATGCCGAAAGCCAATTATTATTCATTGTTTACATTTAATCGAATTAAAATTATATAAATAATTATCACCCCGAATTGCAAATTGTACGTAGAATAGTTCATATAATTAGATATACTGTACACTAATAAATTTCTCTTCGGCATCACGCACATCAATATGAAAGTATCGAAAAAAAATTACAAGTTGTTGACTCCGTTTTCCTTTATCAAAAACTAGATACGATAGCTAAATTGTCCGTAATTTTATTGTCAACAATGATAGTGGATCACGTTTTTCAAAACTAGACTTTTACAATAATTGAAAAGTGCGATGCGAAAGATGCGAAAAATGATTTGGAACTTGAAGCGAACAGCGACGTTAAAAAATAAACAATAAACAACAACAATAACATTTACTTAAAGAATCTGAGCCCTACATTTGGTACGGTATTTTAAAATGCCACCAGTAACGCCAACCCAAACACTACTTCTTTATAGCTCACCTTTACCTAACGAAAATGTCAACTCGCCACATATCTCAATGTTTGATAACATCCCTAAATCAGACAGCGTGTGCTCCAGCACTCCATACCTATCGCTAGATCGTAGGACGTTATGAAAACCCGAGGAAAAAATTATCCATCCTCGAAATTAGCAGACGTTGCATTTTGCATAAAGGGACCAGACAGCTCATTGTCGGGTAATATGCCATCACCTTAATACGAAACAAACGCAACGCATACCACCCGCGGTAGTCGAACAAAAAGACTTGTGGGGTACAGAAAGCAAATAGGGAACCCTGGGAAATGAGATTTTTTTTGATCTGGCTTTAATTTCCCTACGTGATGAGTGATATTGCGTGCCGACCGCCTAGCCGTTTGGTACTACAGACATCCATATTTTGCTATTTGACTGAATTCCAAGACGATAAACTATTATATTAGTAGATAAAATTTTAAACGTAGATAATAAAGTAGAAGACAAACAAAGAAACACACTTTTTTTTCAAGAGAATAAAATAAAGAAACTTTTTTTTTAATATGGCGTCGCACTAGTTGCTCATTTGGCAGTGTCAGGTTTGAGACATGAATATTTAAACGAAATGAAATTAATTCAATTTTGGAGGAGTGCGGGGAAAATCCAAAGAAAAAATGGCGGTCGCGCTTTCCCGCTCGGCCTACATCTAATAATCCTCAATTAATGCAGCGCAATCAGACCAGCGCACTGCCTTAGCCCTTCCGTCTAACACTGTAAACATATCCACTCCTCGTCCCTCGGCAAGCAACCCGAAAGAAGAAGAAAAACCTATTCACAATATAAAAAAGAAAAACTACAACAATTCACCAATTCAACCGCACTACACAACTAAAAAACAACAACTAAAAACTATCAAACGCAAACCCAACAATACAACCACGCAACTTCTAAAGATTCCTGCGCTCTTCAAAGAAACTTGAATTTGAAATTACATAAATGACACATAAGTATTTAATTACTACCAATACCACAGAATAAATAGGTACATTTAGTACTACCATAGACAAATCATTCGTCCATGCTACTACGAGTACGTACCAATAGTCAGGCGGAGGACCAACCTCCTTTGAAATTATTAACAATGCGACAGAGTAGGTACTCTGCCACGCCCATTTCTACTATGAAGCCATTTCGATCTGTCCGTTCTAAAAAGTGTGGTTGGCTAGAACCCATTAGCGGTCCACTGCAGCGTACCAGTATTTCATCACAACTGAAGAGGCCTAGAGTGTACCCCACTGCGCTTCTGAGTTTGCCATTGCGATTGGATCTATGAACGCTATTTGGCGTTACCTGCATTCATATACAAAGCGAATGTGACCAGCTTCGAATAATACCATGGATCACGTTTATAAAAAAATGTAAGCCCAAAGTATACCTGGCCGAAGTAGTAACGACCAAAGACGTGATTATCTAACGTTTTATATTGGTGTAGATTATTCATGCCCATGAGCTTCAAAAGTAAGGCCCATATAATCTTCAATCAGATGGATATAGATTGGCAGATGTTGCCGGCTAAAGAAATTAGTTTCGTGAATATACGCGTTCATACTCTGGTAAAAAACAACATACAAATATCAGAATAAACATGTTTTCAAAGCGTGTATCACATCGGCTTCCTGCTCTTATCATTTCAAGGTGTTCCCATACAAACCTTCATCCTCTATTCTACCTCTTTAGATGTATTGATTACGACCTTATTATCACTGTTCACTCTATCAAATTTACTATAACTTTACAAAAAATCAAATAAATCCATTGCTCCGTTGCTGCGTGAAAAAGGGCAAACCAACAAACACTTTTTCGCATTTATAATATTAGTACGATGTTGTAGAAAAGATCCTCCTTGATAATGCTATGTGGTTGACAAGATATCACCACGGTCAGCTAGATCATCATTTACCAGCATCCGCAACTACATTATTATAGTTGGAATTAATTTTAAAGCATTTATTTTAAATTTCAATAACTCCGCAAATTTTTCGCATAAAATATAACTTTTTAATCACCAACACGTTACATTTTACACACCAACCGCTCTATTTCGCCCTAATTACCTGCCATTAATAGCTGATGCTACCAGCAATTAGTTTCGATATGTCAACAAAATATGAAACGAGCATCACGAGCTTTTAACTATTTAATTTTAAATCTGAATAAAGCTCTTTATTTTTATGAGTTTTATTTATACTATCGTTTATGGAGTGCGTAAAAGACCTCGCGTGAGCGAATGATTGACGTAGAACGGATAAAAAGCCTACTCAGTTAAACCATGTATACATATATGTATACGTACTTAATAGCAGACGCGGCAACAGCAACATACTTATAGGTAAACAGACTAAGCACTTACACCAGGTAAGCGAAGTTGGCAGATTAAAAATTTACTTTTTTTACATATCCTACTTGACGCATGCAACCTATTCTATAAGTCTTAACCAGCTCAAACCTCACTACTAAATAATAATTTGAATGCGAAAGTGTGTTTGTTGGTTTGTTCTTCTTTCACGCAAAACGCATCAACATGATTTTTTGTATAGAAATATTATATGAGCTACATAGACTCCTTTTTATTCCGGAATAAACGGTTCCTGTGGTATAAATGTGGGAATTTTACGCAGACAGAGCTGTGGGAAAAGCCTAGTGTAGTGCATACATATATATATGCACAGTCTTCAGTTTGAGGAGTTGTAACTGAACTTACAATCGTCACTTAGCAGATTGAAATCAATTTGTAGATGGGAATAACTAGTAATTCCTGATTTAACTTGGAATACTATCGCGCAAGAATCTCGGCTCCGCCGCAGGAACTGCGAGTACAACTACAAGTAACTTAGAGAGTTTGTTAAAGAAATACTGCATCGGCATATTAAATGGAAGCGCGCCAAAATTGGTTAACAAGAGTAGAATGTCGGTATGTGTTTTACCCATTGAACATTTTAACTTTCAAAAATTGGTAACATGACGAGATGGATCCGATATGGTAAGTTTAAACCATGTTTTGCTAAAACTGGTCAGGAGGATCCGTCTCGTGGAAGCAAACCTAAACTCGATAGATTTACTTGAAAGTTGCTGCTAAATTTACCTTACAACTCTATTACAAAACCACTTCTGTGACCTTCTACGAATTGCAATGAAACATCTACATACCAAATGACATCAAGGCAGAACACTTATTGCAGAGACATAAATTTCTTTCACAACATAATTATTCTATACAGCTTGCAACTGGATCGTGTTGTGGAGTTGTGTGCAACCTTCAAGCTTCACATTTCGGCACATCACACAAGATAATGATACCTGAAGTCGATGTAACGAGCTGATACTCTTAGGCGTTTGCCTAGCTGAAACCTGGCTGGAACGCGCCGCGTACAAGAATCTACCTTTCCAAAAGCAAGCAAGTCCACAAACAAAACAGCCGTAACGTTGTTCTTTAGTCAAAAATACATAGATCTCCTATCTTCGATTTGCTGCATTGCTACCAAATAGAATCGCGGCAAATAGGTTTATAGGGGTAGACAAACTAGCAAGTTAAGTCAATAAGAGCATGAAAAGAAGTATTCACACGAGTGAAATACGTATGAAGCCTTCAATTCCAATCGCCGGAGTTTGTGAATCTCGTAGAATGGAACATAATGGAACGGGTGCAACAGAGTTGGACTGAAAAAGAAACGCGAGCGGAGCCAATCAATCTACATTTACAATCATATGAGTATCGATTCGGCGTGTACTGGGACCGAATGTACTTGATAATAATCCACGTTTTTCTCAGAATAAAATGTAGAATATACGAGGAAAGTACATACATCGCACGCTTAATGATATACTGGCTTAACTCAAAAAAGATTTTTAGGGAAACGAAATAAACCCTTCTGAAATTTTGTCCTGTGCAAAAACACGTTAGAATGAAAGAGACTCGTGTTACGCTGTGTCAACAAAGAAGGCGAATATCGCTGTAATTTCAATATGAAATCATAGATGACTTTAACAGAAGCTTGTGAGTATGCGTAACTCAATTCGAGCCTATCACGTTCGACGTATCAGCTATTCGTATCTGGTAACAGTAACAACTTAACAATAGAAATGAAGAACATGCGTAATAAATCCGACCTGGATTTGGCCTCCTCACTTAATGAGGAGACATAAAAGTTTCAATCCTTTACCGTATAAAATACGCAATAAAAAGGCCAAAACGTAAACAATAAAAGTAAAGTTTTTAGTTATAGCACTTAGTGTCTGTTACCCAAGGGTCCTTCGAAATTTCACGCGGACGAAGTCGCGAGGACTACCTAGTGTGACAATATATTCAGAAGATTGTGTCCAGATAAGTATCAAGAAATTTTGCCCGCGCAGCAGAAATCATCAAGCGTATCGTTGCTCTGAATAGTTTACCAGACTTCATTTGATATACGCAGAGGGTAACTTTAATATCGCATAAACTGATCCCTGTCTGCCCCTTATTCACATATAAATAAATTTGTACACAATTCAATTCATTATTAAATCAATCAATCTAATATTCAATCCAATTGTTTCCACCCAGTAAACCCAGTTGTTATTTCATTAAAATCCCTACAGACGGTTTCTATCTCGAAAACAGATTTACGAAGAGAATTGAGAAGTAGGTAGGTAGGTCGTCAGTAAGTTAATCGAAGACTAGGATAGTTTCCGATCAAACTTATAGGTATTAAATTGAATTGATAGCAAGCCAGCATGCCGAAGTCACCGACGTCGGCAGGCGTGAAATTATCTCGCCAAGTGCAACATCGCAGATTAAGTGACGCCGATCCTACTGAATAACCTAACCGACATCGATCGACTGCCCCACTTCACAGAAAACAAACATGAAAGAAGCTAAGTTTGCTCAAGAATATTATGTTTAGTGAGTGTAAGCGAAGTGAGAATTTGCGGATAACTTTCATGTATATCGAGATTTTAGTACGGGGTACCGAGCATTTTTATGTAAATTACTTGCGAAGGAGTGTAAAGTCACGCTTTAGAAACGTCTCGCCCACAATGGAAGGAAGTTGCTTCCACCCTCTGATTTCAACTTTTAAAACTCCGCTTGTCTATTCATTTCAAGACGGAGTATTTTGCGACATAGGTATACCTACTTAAGTACAAAGTGCCCGGAGAACAATACTTTGGTACAAAGGACAGTCCGAGCGAATAACAGTTTGAATTTCTTGGTTATTTTGTTAAAACAATACTATTATAATAAAGCAAAACTCATTCAAAATCGGGAAGTTCAGTTTAAGATTAAAGGGTACCTACGAGTAAGTTAGGAATCTGTCGAAACTAATATTAGTACGGTCGAAACGGATAGTGGTACTTAGTTTTGATCTACCTAAAGAGTGCTGAATAGCTTCAATTCACACGATAAAAATTCAAAAGCTACAAATTCCATGATTTTCTGCTCTGTGGTTTCAACCGCTAGGCAAGGGGCATCTAGTGGAATAAAAACGAATAGAATGTCAAATGTATGAATTGACATAAGTTTTAGACATGGCTTGGCTTAGCTGCAACCCATAATGGCCCACTGCAGAGCACGGGTCTCTCCACACAACGGAAGTGTCGGAAGTTTTTCAGGCCGCCCAAAGGCCTCCGACATGGCTTAACGACTGTTATCAGACGATAACAACCTGGACCGACGGCTTTAAGTGCCCTCCGAAGCACGGAAACGCTCAAGAAATGTTGCCACTAGCGGTCATCCATCCAATTTGCCGACCGGAACCGGTGCGGCTTAACATTCTCAATCAATTTCGATTGACACTCGCCGCGCAACCACGAGCGCTTCGACGAAGTTTAAGACAAACCTTATGGTAATCTATACATTTAACATTCCAATCGAACGAATCGCTTTGGAGCGATTGCCGAAAATCGTTTGAAACCGAGTGACACGCCACTGAGCTAGTACAATAAGATATACAAGAAGATCATTATTCCTGCTAGGTGAGTAATGTAAAATAAATAGGTATGGAGAATATTTAGATTTTGATTCTCACTTAATATTCAAACCACGACCTCCTTCACACGCGCTCTACCAGTTGTAATCCGAGAGAATCAAATTAACGCGTCAGTTCGCTCGTTTTTCTCCTGAAACTTGTGTTTTAGCTCCCATATAACTTTGTTAATTAAATTTTGCATTTTTTTCTCCGCCCGCTAAGATGTTCCGTCGGATCCACCTCGGTTGGTTTAAGCTATATTATGAAATGTATGGAAAAGATAATATTAAGAAAGTTCTTATGTAAGGTGTTTATCATTATTATGGTGGTATTTTTATTGATTGAAAGAAAGAAGATAACTTTATTTGAGCGTAACGCAATAAGTAAATAAAAATATTTTGTTATTTGAATATTGATCTAATAGCTATTAAGTTATATACATTGCAGCCTTGTTCCTATCTGTCTTTTATTATCTGTGACGCCAACCAATCCGAAACTCAAAAATTCAATCACGACAAATACTTAGTTGATGATAATACTGATGATGATAATGGAAACCAAGTTATTGGTTGAAACACATTGAATGCCTTATGCACATCTACTACAAGAATTGTACATCCTTACTAATAGCAAAAATTGCTATTAGTAAGTAAGTTGGTATGTCCTTCTTTCACGCTGCAACAGAGTGACGGATCTACGTGATTTTTTGGAAAGATATCTCTATCTTTCTATCTTTAAACTATCATTTATAGGCTGGAGAGTAAAACAATAATTTCCCGGTAGAAATAGGTGTAGCGTTGGTACCGCCACGAGCGAACCGTACACAGGCTCTACCACCTCGCTACCCTGATTGACCAATTCTCTGTTAACACCAAAATATGTCACGATTGTCAAATTTTGATCGCAATCCCTTAGATGCGCTTGATTAGCGTCAACAAGGAAAACGCGTCCTAAGCTCTTCTACAATTATACATACAACCAAAATGGTAACATAACATTATATTTGTGATGTCAAACATTCAAAACAAAGCTTGCCATCGCTAGCCATCTCCGAGCGCACGCCAGGCGCTATAATATAGGGTCGACGTAAACGGATACGTCTTGGAATTCATCATCATCATCATGTCACGATAGATAATACCTCAGTCCTTCTTTAAAATCTTAAAGACTTTTAGATTTATAATCTAGCACGCCCAACCCAGACTAGTAATACGTTTATACGAAGACGGGTTCCCGAAATAGAGTAGCAAGGGTTAATAAGAGGGCGATGGTTAATTTTCCACTAAGAGCGCTCGTCTGCTCGCGCCGGTAGCGCACTACTTAACCTGATTAACAGAAGAATCTCCCGAACCAAATCTCTTACTTTTTAAATTATTCCATGCTGGATAATTACGTTAAATGTAAAAAGTAGATAGGTAAAAGCACATCATTAAGCTGATTGTTAATTTGATTTTGTCGGTCGGGCTATGGCCACAGATTAAATAGAAGTTGGATACAGCCCTTTAGTGGCTCACTGCATGGTTCTCTCCTCACAACTAGGATTACTCAGTTGACGTTCATTTCATCGTCAATCTATCACCGGCCTATTACTAGGCAGACCCGGCAGTGGGAGTCCACCAGGATGGCCACTGACTCAATATGTTTTACCGTTAAAGCAAAGCAATATTTAACTGTAACAATTGAAACGCACTTAACTACGAAAAGTCATAGAAGCAATCGAACCTGCGAATAGGAGGCCGACGGTAACCACTCGGTCAAATCTCAGTTACCCTTACCACATTTTAATAGAGGGTTATTTTTGCGTGACAACACAATTTTGTTGTTTGCTACACAACTAGCACCCTAGGTCACAACAAAACTAAAGGACCTAATAAGCTAGATTACAAATGATCCTGCTCTGTAAACATCGTATGTTACGATACGTAACAAGACAAAAGAAATGCGTAAATCCTTGCAGCCTTTTCTACAAAGCTTACTGGTGCAGCATTCCCATTTATTGAACTGCACAGACGGAAAAACATAACTTAAACAGCAGATAGGTACATGCGTCGCAATGGGGGCGAGCCCATTATCAACCAGAGATCTGTCTGAGCGTGTGCGTACACTTACAATTCCCAGTCAATGAGTAAAAGGTTGCTAATATGAACGGCGTTCAATTAGTATAATGTACAGATATTTTAATATTTGAGTTTAGAGTTCAGAATCGCAAATTGAAAACGTATCCTTATATCAATGACGTAATTGCCTTATAGGATCAGGTTATTGTTTATCTATCTGTCAGTAAAGACCCTTATTTAGGCGGACTTGAGTTTCTGCCAGCTGCCAGATGTAGCTAGAACTTATCACTCTCTGGTACATTTTACGTAGTTATAAGTATGTTGCTAAAATTTTTTTGACATTTAGGTGACCAAGCTAAAGATGTTGTTTATTTAAACAGGCAAATCGATTATATAGGATAATATCCGTAACTCGCTACCGTTATATATATATATATATATATATATATCCTAGCCGATTTCGGCTACGGCGACTAGACATTGTGTAAACGTGATGAGTGAGTTTTGAT
>DWLO01002841.1:0-11826 GCA_018245335.1 Dalla quadristriga | reverse complement strand
AAAAAAAAACATCCTGTACAATTCCACCAGTAAATAAGATAATAATAATAATTATTATTAATATTATATTCTGGGAGGCAGCCGAAAGTTATGGAAATATTTTTCCGACCTAGCTATACATAACCAGTCGAGAGATGAGGTAGAGAATAAAACGTTATAATTTTTGATAGATTTTGTATTTTTAGTAACAACTAATCAATATTTTAATCATAAATAGATACTGCTAATGTACAACCAATATCATTACAATAATGCGTCACCCCCACAGTGGTCACTGGACGAAATATAATTTCAAAAAGGTACATTTACTATACAATAATAGGATTTGAGATTCAGATAAGTTCAGCTGATTTCAATTGTACTGTTATCTAAAATTAACAATTAAAATACTACATTCACATAAATAACTTAAAAAAATATCGAATAAACATAATATTTACATGCATAAAATTATTTTGCATTGGCAATTCGATTTAAGGCGAAGATAACTGCTAAAACCTGAATACACTGTCATCGATAAAAGGTTTAAATGGCACAAATTTAATTCCGATTTAGAAACACTGGTTTGATTTTAAAATACGTTAAAATACTTTTTATCACATTAGATTCACTCTAAAATTCAAGCAGTGACTTTATAAATCCAGTCATGGATATTACAACTACGTACGAATAAAATGGTTCAGTCTTTTAAATCCGACGCGGTGAGAACAATTCACTTCAATAGAAAATAAGTGTACCTACGTACATTCCACACATAAAGACAATTCAGATTTTAGTCCCAATCAATCAATAGGTCTGAAGAAGTCTGCCGATTATTCGGCGGAAATTACTCAAAATACCTGTTTTAAATTATGCCGATCATTTCAACATCGGACTGTACATCTTATATCTTATTTTACTTCAAAAAAATCGAACAAAATTTCAAAGTAAAATAAAATTATACCTAATACAACATTTAATAAATATCTTAATTAAAATACGTTATTTAATACGTTTAGTTGAGTTAGCTCATTGCGTTCTGTATCATTCTTGGCGATGTTGAATTAAACTATCTACCAATACTTATAGGCTACACTATTTTATATCACATATGATATATCATTAATGTTGATATACATTTATAAATAAAGCTTCATTCTTACTGGCAAACTGTTGAATGGAAATGTCAGATAGGTATTAATGCAAAAAATAAAGTTAAAGTAGTAGGAATGTTCGCCAATTATATGGTAAATTAACGCTGTAGTTTCCAATGATATTTTTCTTTTTATTTGTATCATTTAATAATGCACACAATTTATATAATGACAGCGTAAAAATGGCGGAATGTTTTTCTGGAAAAAAATATCTTGTGCAGAGCCTTAACACTTTTCGTCAGGGGTCGTTAGTACGGGAGTTAGCTTATAATTTTGTATCGTATTTATATTCCGAATCAACAGTTTGCGATACTTCTTAATCTTATTAAAATACGTTAGCAGAAAAATAACATATTATAATGCATGCTTTTATAAGTAATGGACAGGTATAACACACGAGCGAATGTTTAAAACGTATAACAAGTGTCAAGTGGTTTTACGTGCAACTTTATCTTGGAATATCGGCCGCTGCACGCACACATATTATACGTATAATACTGATTATTTAATTCGTTTAATATTTAATTAAAATTCTCGAGAGCGTTTATCTCGTAATGTGGGACACTTTTACGATGGCGCTACTTATTCACTGATAAGGCCCGGACGCTGCGACCGCTCCCGGACACCCAAGAAGACACTTTATGTTAATGCACTTAAGCACCAATTTCCATTCGAGCGGCTCAATAATTAATATAGCAATATAATTACAAGATAATTTCGGTCTCGAGTCTCAAAACAGTAAATGCGACCGTGCACCCGACGCGGATGTCTGTACACCAGTTTTAATTTTGAAATTGTAAATAATTATAGCTATACAGCCGCGTATAGCGTTCTATCAAAAAGGGTTGAACTTTTGAAATGATATTAGGGAATACCACTTAAAGTATTGTCAAGTTATCGCCCGACTTCGGGTGCGGTCTGTGCAGAAAGCGTGATATCTAAAATAAATAATTTATACACCTTACCTCGTAAGGAGACCAACGAGCCCAATTCCGATTGTGAACGAAGGATGACAGTGACAGCAATAAATCGTCGTTAACTGGTCTCATTAGTGTCCTAACGACGGCGTCCACAAAAAATAACTTCACTAGATCACATGTTCGCACTTAATAGGCAAATAAATTAAACGAACGAGTAACCGCTTATTTTAATTTCACGCCGGATTAATTATAAGTGTAGAAAAGAAGAAACAAACAGCGATACAAAACTATTTACATAAGTCAAAATGAATTATGATTTCGACGATTCAGATTGAAGAAAAAGTGAAACGATTATATACACCGTATGTTATCTGACTGCGATACTTTGAACAGGTCCGTTCGAGTTCCACTCACAACCGTACCACACTGAGAGTTTCTCTCTTTGATCACAATTTGCGCACACGTCACGAGCCTACCTATAAACAAGTGTGAACTACCTTCTCCGTACTACACAGTTTGCATTTGACTTCGCAGCACCAGTGGAAGGTGCAGTTACACCGCTCTACCACGAACATAGTCTCCGTGCGGTAACCGCGGCCGCAACACATGAGGTCACACCCGTCGACGCCGATGCTCGTGTCGTTGCAGGCGCGCCCGTGCGTCCCGGGAATGCCCAGCCGCGGATTCTTTTCGCAAAATCCCGGCGACGATTCCAGGTACACGAGGTCCTTGGCGCCCGGGGACTTGTGGTCCGGGTTGTGCGGTCGCAGCTGGAACCGGTACCGGTCTCGCCGGGGGACCCGGTGCGGCGCCGCGTCGTTCCTCTGCGCGGGCGCTTCCAGGTCCGCGTTGGGCATCATGACGCGCGAGGCACCGTCGAAGCGGTCCTTCAACGAATCCCCCACGGAGCGGAAGCTGGGCAGCCGCATCCAGCAGGTCTTCACCGTGCACGAGCCGGACATGCCGTGGCACTTGCACTCCTGGCGCATCTCGGATTGGACGTGCTGCAAAAAGAAACCCAATTAATAAAACGAAAACATCCCAATAAAGGTCTGTTAATTTATTCAATCGCACGGGGCGCTCTATAATGATGTCCAAATATCTTTAAATTCCTCCGATAAGCCCGATACAGGTGATCGATGATCTTCGAGGAGCACTCCATCGATCGCATCTTACGATCGAGCAAATTGTTACAAATCGTGAGGAGGTGGGCCGGTCGTCACCGCGCGTGGACAGACCATAAATCATACGCCCGGGACATTTATCATTCTTAGAAGGTAGATAAATGACGCGAGGACGGAGACAGTAAATATTTTCCTATCCGCGGGCGCGGCGCAGGCGCTTCGTAGAAAGTGGCCGTCGACATTTTTTTCATTCACATGTAGATGGCCGAATGTGTTATGCGTCGCAGTGACCAAATATGTGTTAAACAATCGATGGAATGTCGGGAATATTCATCAGGTGGACACCCAGTGCGTGGTCGTGACAGGAATTAAGCGCGCCTGTTAATGACGCGTTTGGGTGGTTCGAGGCGCCCGGCGTTCCTTTTTGATGAATTTTAGGAAGGAACGGACAGACAGTGGGTATGCAAATGTGGGTGTGCGGTGGGAGGGAGGTGCGCGAGCGCAACGAATGGGTGCTTGTTGCGCAGTCGTCGCGCGATGGGCCGAGCCGGCTGACGCATAATTAATTTTAGACTTAAGCGACATGTCAAGTGACTGACAATCGATCGTCACCCGTAATGGTAATGTAAACAGAGCGATGACATGTCATGTCCGTCGTCGGTGGCGCGATTGTTTTGTTTAATGGATGTTTATAGCGCGCCGTCAAGTGTGATTGGAGGAGGCGCGGACGAGTGAGCCGCGAGTCGCCAATAACGAGCTCCGGTAGCGGTGAATCACGACAGTTACGCAGCTTCGGCCCTTGGACGGATGATGGCAATTTATCACGAGCTCTGGGTGCGCCGATAGTTATCATAGAACTTGAAACCGGCAGACGATGATTTCGTGCAGATTTCAAATGAGTTCGATTCTATCCACGAACAATCCTCAAACCTGCAGGACTGGCAACCTAGCCAATGCTTCATAGGTACTGAATCTTGAATTTAACCCAAATCTGCACCCAGAACGTTACAATACCGATCCAACAAAGTCAACTGTCTTGCAAGTGGACAAAAATCCTACCAAATGCACATAATATCGTACTTACCGCTCTGCCAGCCTCGTTGTTGTGTAGATTCATCTTCTCCCTCAGGGTCTTCCCTCGTTCCCCCGTGTCGACGAACTCCCTGCTGAATCGGAACCCGAAGCCGATGTTGTCACTGCATCCCCCCCACTTCCAGACGCGCACGTTGGCCGCCGCGGCCGCGCGGGACCGATGGGGGGAGCGGTCTACGTGCGAGTAGTCACACGTGCAGGACTCGATGGAGCCCTCCGCGCACGCCCGGGACACGGCGTGGGTCACGCCCGCGCTGGTTATCGCGTAGATGAAGGCCGTTTCGCGGCAGCCTGGAACAACGGAAATGTTGTTACGACATCGTCAACTCTACGTGGATCCGTAAGAACTGGAAGAAGGATCAGAATAGTTAAAGTGTGGTATTAAAAAAAAGTCGTAGGTATCTATCATAACTCATAACATAGCCGACACTGCTGGCCCGGATTGTTCTGGAGAGGGTCAAATTTAAACACTACGCACCCATTTCAGAACTTAGATTCAACATAGACTGACAGGTAAAACAAAAAAGTATCCCCTCTATGCTCTTGTGTAAACTGAAAAGTGACAAAACGAAAATTGAGGGACCGTACGGACCCAGCATAGCATACCAAAAATATCGGTGGAATTTTTTTTCGACAATTTTAAGTATAATTAGGATTTGAATAAATGCAATGAAAGTTTTATTATCTAATTTGATATCAGAATAAACGAAAACCTTAGCTTGATTAATTTCAAAATGAATTAAATTTATATTTGTTTTTTGCCTTATGGATGATATACGATACTTGATAATTTAATTTTTAGACAGTTATATTAACCCGCAGTTAGCCAGCGTGTGGACTATGACCTAACTCTTCTTACCCTGAGGGGAGACCTGTGCTCAGTAGTGGGTTGATGGTGAGCAGTGGGTCGTAATGATGATCATGATATTGATAGGAAACGTCTACAAACTGACGTATGAACACTCCGTTGTCTATTTTCTACAAAGGTCCTAAGTAATATACGAAGCTTCAGAATTCTGATATTGTACATACTATACTTTTATGTATATTACGGACCGAATAATGCTATAAATTCTGTACTACTATAAATCGTAAAAAGGCAACAGTATAATTATATTAAGTATTTGTCTTTTTATTTCGTCATATTTTATACCGAGACGTCGAAACCTCTGAATTACTGGCTCGACGTAAGCTTATAAAAGGCAGGTATTAAACCTGACTTCCAACCACGCTAATATTATTGTTTTGATAATAAGAATGCAAGGTTTATGGTATTCTCACATAGACATGTTTGGTATTCGGATAATTAATTCATCTCAATAACAGAGGGTACACAATTTAATCAAATTTTATTGCTAAGGGGAAAATGAACCAACAAATCCCATTGCTGTATTACGTATTAAAACTTGGAAATTTAAAGCATTCGAACACTTTAATTAATTGCAACGGATGAACCAACGAATCTCACTGGAGAAATCATTGTTTTCAAGGTTCTGTATGCGTCCATTAGAACGGATATTTCATTCAGAAAAGTAGGAATTGACCTACCTTTCTTAATACCTACCTTTCTGAATGAAATATAAAATTATTAGTTTGACATTCACCTTATAATTGACGTAAACTATTTTTATTATAAAAAAATGTATAATCCTTGGCTATCATTCAATGATAGCATTCGTTTTTGTACTGCGGACGAACGAATGCATGTACCGATCGCGCGAACGGTACATAAATCGATGCTCTCGTCCCGTATCGAATACTATAAATAATTAATGGGTCGGCATTAGAATCAAATACTCATAAAATACAATTAAAAGAGAGAGGGTATATCTCGACGATGGAAAATAAAAGAAGTGCCTCTTACCTACCCGAGAGAGATTATAAATTTGATCATTACATGTGGTAGGTACTGGTGCGCGCGTCGAATCGCCAGGTTAATATCGATTTAATAGCCCGCGTACTTTTTAACGATTCGTATCGATAAGGAAGGCCTTTGTCTACTCAAACACTAAAACAGATGTTCCGATCTGATTAAAATAAAAACACCACGGCGAACCCACTAAAATGAATTGTGGAGAACACGATTAAATTTGCATTTATTAAAAACCGTGCGTAAACTTTCCCGTGTGTCATGTTTAGACACTATCTCGTTATTAATACGTGGCTAGACATTGTTATTTTACGGCATAAAGTATATTAATAACTTTGCTATTATACGCATGAGCGTGAGTCATTAAAAACTCTCGACTTAAGCGGCGTCAAGGCTGTGATGAAATTCCTCGGAGGCCATAAACCAAAAGCAGCTCGATCGCCAATCAAGGAGAAAAAGTTTTTATCCTAGAGTTAAAACTACATTGCAATACTACGCTAAACTAAAACTGAATATCATAATAATTACTAACAGACTGCTGCCTATAAGTTACGAGAGATTATTTTTCCGAACCAATGTATACAAATGTTTTAATTGAGGTAATGTCCACTTAAAACCAGAAAGGATTGCCTAGTCCTGTGTGAACGCTTAAAGGCTTAAGAATGCTATGGACATACCCGTCCGTATTATAAAGGCATAACGTACTTCATCTCTGTCTAATGCCATTCATTTGTGATTACACTGCATTCATACGCCCTTGGTGGCATCCGGCCACCTCACACGACCCTATAAAACAGAATCAGAAAACCCTGCATGTAAAAATAATAATGAACACGTATTTGTTGTTGTTATTTATAATAATAATAATGTAGAACGACCCAACCGAGCCCAAGCCATCGTTATTAAGGACTCAATAAGCAAATGAAATCATTTTTTTATTGAGTTGTCATCATGCACAGATATAAATTACGGGCAACCCGCTTCGAACTCGCTTTTTGTGCTTCCCTTTGGGATGTTTCACAAAAGTATTTTATTCAGCAATTACTTGAGACGTTCCATTGGGAATTTTAATGTCAATTTCGCCATCGTTCAGTGCTCGGATGAAATTAATTCAAGATACGGTACCGAATAAGATTCGCGACGGTGGCATTCATCTTCGTAATGAGTCAGAAACGTTGGAAAGCAAACTATAACAAATAGGCGATTGCCAATTAAATATGGCACGCGTAAATAATGCTCGTAAAGTTATTGCTCTCGGCTAATCTGCAGGTTGATTCGGATATAGTAAGAGTGAGTAGCGGATTTGCGACAGCTTCCTTGGCTCGGTAGAATCGTTAATGGTCACGGATACGTTGCGCAGTGAGTCATAGTCGGAGGTCTAACTCCGGGGCGCTAACGCCAGGTGGCTTCACCACGTGCTGGGAACCGATACGCGTCTTCATAACGTCGAAGCAGACGCATCTGGACGCAACAGACGACAGCTGCATGCTGAGATTTTCATTTCGCTACTTTCACTACGCGCTAACAACATATCATCCACGTTATGTTTATAACGGGATCGGAAGCTACCATACACCAAAAGAGTCAAAATATTTGGAATTATTTTTAATTGCTTCGCCTAAGGTAAACCATACGATGATTCACAGCCTAACTCGTTTCGAGTTCAAGTTTTAAGTGATTCTTCGTTCCGTTCTAATAACAGACGAAATATTTAAGTTACTATAAATATAAATAATTCAGTAATTTATTTTGCCGTCGCGCTCGGCCATCGATTTCCTCGGACAAAGCGGATTGTCGCATTTTGCGAATAAATCGCGACGTAGAAAAATTATGACAGATGTAAGGAGGCTCCGGTCCTGCGACACATTAGTCACGCATGGGCCAGGGTGTATTATGTTAATTCTTTCTATGGGTCTAATTGTACCCAAACAGCGTTTATCCGACGTGCGGCAAGTCGGTATCTAAAGTCTTACAATTTATTAATTTCGAAAACAGATGTTTTTTATAGTGAAAGGGGGTTATAGAAGCTAAAAAAATCTGTTTAAGATATTTGGGTAAATCGAAGGTTATACAGTAAGTTAGCGTACCCTCTACAATCCCTAAAAATGTCACCAAAATCCGTTTAGCGGTTTCGGAGTCTATTGGCCACAAAAAAACGCAGATAGACAGAAAGTCAGACAGACAGACCGATATACAGGCAGACAGACATACAGACAAAAATTCTAAAAACGGTTGACCTTAGTTCTAATATCACAAATAGACACTTCAAATTAATTGGTAAGATTAGATGTCGTCGCGAAGTTTGCTCGATATAAAGTGAATGTAATTAAGGGTAGCTATTATTGTATTGAGGCGATACCACCACATCAGGCACAGTCAAATAAGAACAAACATGAGTAATGTGAACCTATAAAAGTAAATTATTATTATAACTGATAATAAAGTGCTGTCGGTGGATTATCTGTGCGGATAATAAATGGTCCCGAACTCGGTTTACAACTCGAGCACCGAGCGGTAATTCCGACCAAGGATTGGCAGTTAAGGCGAGGCGATGAGAATTTATAAAAGTCCAAAACTCGTAAATCCAACAGATCGGCGGGTCGAGTGCCCCGTGAAATAAAACTTAATCACTGTTGACATTTGACGAACACCTGGCCGGAGAGAAAGACCATTAAATAATTCTATATTAATACACTAATTAAATATGTTCCAGTCCGCATTAAGTCATCACCCAAGGTGTTTCGATGAGATTAATTTGAAGGATTGAATTATGACGGTTTCGCGCGTTGCGTCGCTTGTAGGTACTTCATTATTTATGGCACCGCATTATTCAAATTTGATGAGACGTAATTACTCAAAACAACCATAAATCACCCGTTTTATAATACGGTGTTCGGGTTAGGAATCGTCCTATCAGGGCCGGCGTGATGAAGTCATTTATTCGTGTATAAACTGTCTTTATGAGAACATAATGACGTTTTATCTCCAGCTACAAAAGTTATTACATTATTCTGATTTATGACATTGCATTCTGTTTAATATTAGTTGCTGGTCAAACATTAATTTCACTGAGATTGATCATCTTCTGTTACTAGGTAGGGAATATGAATTTTAATATAGATTTGTTGTGTAGGCCAAGCATTATCTTTCGCAAATATTTTAGTTTATAGGCTTTACAGTATTGTTTTATTATTTAAAACAGTAAGATAAATCACAATTTCTTTTCGCCATAAATCTATAAGTAGTTCTAGAAATAAAACAATGGTAAAAAGTATGCGGAAATTAGTGAGAATAGAGATGTAATTTCGCTATAAGGCCTATCGGGAATAGGGCAGTAAAAAGCAATAATTCATTTTCGTTATGCTATGTACGGGTGATAATTTTACATTGAATCTCCGACTGGAGGCTTCTAGGCGACAATTCAGAATTACATCGCCCATATATCACTCATTGTGAGTGACACAATGCGCTCAGGGCTACCACTCGCTACCACTCCGACACCCATTCACACAATTAGACAAAGACATTTGTTTTTAAACTACAGAAAAAACACCGAAAATAATTCCATTCCGAGCGAACCGTCCATAAACAATAAAAACTCAATATTTTTCGAAGCAACGAATCGATGAGTAAAAATAACAGCTTATTCGCGGTCATCGGGACGATATCAGTGCGTAGTTTTTTTGCAGTTTCACAAATCGTTCGTATCTCGAAAACAATTCAAACACCACAAAACCTAAAACGCTTATCTAATTGAGCATTAAATATTTCGTCGAGGACATTTTTATATGCGTTTTATTTTAGGTGAGGATCGTTTTATAAGTTTAATCCACCCACGTCGCCGGAATCTGGAGGCAGAGGCACAAAACCTTCAAAACAGGAAATATTTGAGAAAGGTCGTTTTATTGGCCGACTTACCTGCCATTAGGAGTCGAGATAGGTGTAAACGTGGCTTCCGTGGAGCGTGTACGATTACAGTCACATCGCTAAACTACACCGCAGGAGGCCCCTCAGCGGGGCCCCGGACCATATATTTTTCTATTCTCGGGTCAACAATGACCCGTCGGGTAAAGCCGGACTATTGTGCCGTTGTCATCATTTGTGTTAATACGATCCTTGAGGTTTACACCACAAAGAGATGAAGATGTCGCGTCAATACGTCAATGGCGCGTCGACGCGTATATTAGTAATTATTCTTGTTCCATCCGGGGGGCCTTTGTGCGTCCGGAGTGTAATTATGGCGCGTAGGTCCTATTCAGATTTGGGCTTGATGAACTGTGGCGATTCGAAATTCATATTTACCATTTTTTTTTCTTTAATGAGTAGCGTTGTGACGGGCACCCGCCGCGCTCGGCCGCCCGTTCGTTTTTATGCGTTTCTCAAATGAACGTAATTGCAATGTATTAAAAAGTTTATCGACAGATATTTGCGGCCGGTCTGTAATATGCGCCCGCGTGATTCGCCCGCCCTGACTGCCCTTAATAAAGTAATATGCTCTAAATGCACACGCATATAACATAAATTTTGTAATGCGCTTTGCTCTTTTTAACGAGTGAAATTATTACGGCGGTGGTCCGCGGCCTCCCGTGCCATATCTGGCATTTAATTTAAAAAAAATGGTACCCACTCGACTTATGTTTTAATGTGGACGGAATAAAATATCAATATTTATATTAGCTCTAGGCGTTTCGATTCACGACTGTCAGATGTATAATTATTTTAAATTTTTTATAAGTCATTGGTCGATATGTATACTGGTGCTCAGAATGAATCCGTCTTTTCAAATATAGTGTTCCGTACTTTAGTGTATAATAGTTTACGTATTTCGACACCGCTTAACTATTTCTTAATTATTACGCATATAATTGATTTATATATCGTTGGTTAAATAGAAAAGTGGCATAATTCGAAAAGATTACAGGACGACTTTTTTGTTTACTCACTTTTTTAACTTATTTTAATAATCTAATTTATAACAATGGCGGAATACCACATGGTAGATAAATGAGTCTTGCGACATTAGACTTTAGTTATCAATAGTATCAATTTGCCAAAAATTTTAATGATGTCACTTTTCTATTTAACAGACGATATTGTGGCGTCTTATCCCTTGCACATACTCCATACAATCACACTGCCTAGGTGTAAATATTGTATGAACAATGTATGTACCACAAAAATGTAATACACCTTTTTGTAAGTCAATTTTTACCTTTCACTTTTCTGTTTAAAATATTTACATCAAAACAGTGTGATTCTTATGACAAAAGAAAGGAGTAGGATGAAACGCCACATCATATATTTCAAAATTCACTTTAATTACATTATAACGTTGTAATAAAAAGGGGTACTTTAAAAAGTATTATGGGCCCCTAAAAGGTCATCTAACTGAGTAATTACTAGTTTCACGTATAACAGACTTTATCGCCTTAATTGGTTCTGTCTCAGCAATTTACGTTTCTACTTACATAAATAAGACGAGAGGGACTAATCGTTTCGAAAAAGATGCTTTTGATTTACCTGTTCGTTCACGCGTTTAACTGAGGATAATTCCACTACCTACAAATTGCTCTATAATAAATAATACGACTCCGTATGCGCCTGAATAAGGTAGTAGTAGTAGTAGTTCCTTAGCAGTAGGTAGTTTGCTTTTAGGCCTGTGCAAAATGTATTTGGCGAATCAATGT
>DWLO01002840.1:0-11826 GCA_018245335.1 Dalla quadristriga | reverse complement strand
AACCCTCGCCAGGAGTCGCCTCTGTTCGAAGGTGCCAGTCGGGGTCCTCACGACGATGGTTAATGATCAGTGCATGTCTAATACCGCGTTCATAAGCTAAATGTTCATTGAATGCCTATTGTTGTTGAAGGTGCCACGTGCCGGAATGCGAGGACAACAGCACGCTGCTGGGGCCTCTGGCCGCGGAGGCCTGGTCCCCCGCGTGGACCCCTTGGGCGCTGGACCCGCAGTCGCAGTGCCATCGGCGCGCCGCCGCGGAGGGTGCGGCTTGCGAGGAGGCCTCCTTCGACAACGCCTCCCGTGTGCTGTGCGAGGCCTTCGTGTACCAGCACAGGAGCAGCATTGTCGCTGAGGTAGGCCACATAATTATCTCCTGGAAGTTAGGTTGAGTAAATTTCTCGACCAATAAAAGATAACATTTTGTTATGTTATTATCTGTTTGTTGTTGTGGTACCTATATAACCTATGGAATAAATACTCTTTCCTTCAAAATTGGTTGGGCTCGCGTTCCAAATAGATGGAGAAGGTCGCTAATCTGAATGCCGCCCAATGTTCCTCCCAGCACTATGGAGGGCCGTTCAGCAGGTCGGGGAAGCCAGCGTTACGCCCATTTGGATCACTTATGCTCGCTTAGCAAACTTTGTGCTTCAGTCGGAAAAGTGTAGTCGGAGGCACGTGGGTCCCGGGTTCGAACTCTGGCCGGGGCAGACATTTATTTGGCAGGTAAATGTTTGTACTCGGGTTTTGGGCGTTAAATTGTGTAGTTTTCTGTGTCCGCCACCCGCGGCCCAGCGCTGCTAGTGGGGGCGAGTGCCTTTATTTGTATTATGGTTCTCGGAACGGGGACGTTTGACCGTAACATTCTTAATTGAAATTACAATCGAATTTATACAAATGACCCATTAAACAATTAAGCAGTTTGTTATTGGTCAGATGTGAGTTCATGACGAAGACGTGTCTGCGTTTCGGCCGATGTATATTTAACTTTTAATACTTTCTTTTTCTTAAATATGGCGTCGCACGTTCTGCGCATTTGCCAGTGTCAAGTTTGAAATACATATTGAAATGAAATGAAATTAATTTCACTTCGGAGAAGCGCGAGAAACTTAAAAAAAAAAGCGGTCGTGCTTCCCCCGCCCCGTCCCCCGGACTACATCTAACAAACCTCAAATATTGCAGCACAATCAGACCAGGCCTCCCTCCGACACTACCAACATATCCACTCCTCCTCCCTCGGAAAGCAACCCGAAAGAAGGAGGTCAAACCTATCCACAATATTAAAAAGAAAAACCACAACAATACACAAATCCAATCGCACTACGGCTATTAAAACGCAAGCCAAACAAAACAAACACGACCGCTCCCTTCAAAACTTCCCGCACTCTCCAACCTTTAATACTTAGTTAGGCTATTTAATTTCACAAAAGGGATGGGAGTAGTCCAGCCAGTCCAGCCTTGAGAATGTGTGTAGTAGATGTATTCTATCACTTATCATTCTAATGTGTCAGTTCGGGCTGGCGTGCGCGGAGTGGCAGCGCACGCTGGTGGGCACGGCGCACAACGCGGGCATGCTGCTCTCGCTGCCGCTCATGGGATACGTCTCCGACAGGTGAGCGCGTCACTCAGAACTATTATATCTACCTACTAGCCTACTAAGCGTACACGAGCATCGGTCTGCACACGCTTAGGATGTGCTATTGGTTACACCGTATCGCAACCGACTTGGCTCCGGCGTCTAGCGTTCAAAGACGGTAGGTGATCCGCGAAATTGTATCAGCGAACAATGTTTAAGTTGGGTAGCTTACTGCAGTGTGGCATACGCAGTCGGTGGACAAGCATAACCGACCTCGAACAGGATGGCGAGAGGCTACTGGAACGGGGGTCTTCTGAAACGCAAAATGTGCTTCAGCCAACAAATTTACCGTGCAGTTAATTATACAGTTATTAGAACTGAAATGACACTGAGTGCAAATTTGCACTAAGTTGTATTTGCGTTCATGCTTCAAAACATATAGGCGCTTTATACAAATTCAACTGCTTGGCTGCGACTTGACAACTTAACTAATTTGACCAGTAACGATAGTAGCAAACACATATCCGAGTATTGCTTAGCGCTTTGCTTGGCATGGACATAACAGGCATATTGAATACACAACACACATGAGTGACATGAGGCACTTTGCTCCTTACATATCAGCAGCTAAACCGGTTGGCTGGCCTCTCCTACCGCATTGCCCGAAACCATTTGGATCGTTTCCATGTTGTTCAAATTCCAAGGATTACCGCTTTGGCATTACGTACTTACATTACGGGTTACACTTATAAATAAAATTATAATAAATTAAGTAGGTTATGTTTCTAAACTGTATGTACCATGTACGAGTATGCCTCACGTAGGTTTACTGTAATTAGCTCGCAATAAACTGCTTGGATTATTTTCAGATGAACTACATACTAAACCTATCTTGCCTGATAACATAACACTGTCACTAATTTACGCAGATTTATTAAGGTTATAAATGCTTCTAGAACCTTGCTAGAACCTTAAACTTACAACCATGTTGACTCCTTCGAAACGCTGTTTCATCAAAGGCAGATCTTCCGTCAGGCTAGGTGATCATGCCTGGGGAGTGGCCGATCTCCGCTAACTCGGAATTAGTTCATTATAATGCCAGATCTTTAGGAACTTTCCATAGCGTGAGTCAGGGTACGCGTAGCGCCATCTCTTGTCGAGTGGCGGAAAAGAAATATTGCCGACGAGCTATTATTTTACGCGTAGAAGCTCATTCAATTTCCGATAGCGTAGTGTGGCTTAGGAAAGTTAGAATGTGAATTCACTGGGCAACAAATTGCGCTCACGGAGAGAGTCATTTAATTTATGATTAGCAACGTCATGTGAATCAACACTGTATAGCTCTGGTATCAAATTATGATAATTATGGTGAGCACCACAGCGCGGCTTGTGAGACGTTTCCAGCCGGAAGCTGGCAATGGGTTCATAGTGAATGCATGCTTTGCTGTGGCAGGTACGGGCGGCGCGCGGCGCTGGTGACCAGCGGCGCGGGCGCGGGCGTGCTGGGGCTGTGCAAGTCGTTCGCGGGCTCCTACCCGGCGTACATGCTGCTCGAGCTGCTGGAGACCGCGTTCGGCGCCAGCGTGTACCCCGCCGCCTTCGTGCTCAGTGAGTACCGCGGCCCGGTAGCGTTGCTTACTGTACAACACTATAGCTTGAACCATTTAAAAGACACAGATAAAGACCGAATAACAAGGGATGAAAGTTTGAGTAGAAAAATTACATTTACGCGAGCATAGATTCTCAGTTAAAATACAGGGAAGTACATTTGATGTGTTACGTTAATCAACCTTATTGCTGCTCTCTTTACAGTGATCGAGTGGCTGGGAGTAGAACAGAGGATCCTGGCCAGCTTGCTGCTCGGGATACCGTTGTCAGCGGGAGCGGCCTCGCTGGCTTTGCTGGACTATCTGACTGGCTACTGGCGGCTGTGGGCGCGGTTGGCATACCCACCGTCCTTCCTACTGCTGCTGTATCCCTGGCTGCTGCCCGAGAGCGTGCGCTGGCTGGTCGCCAGGGGGCGCCTCCCCGAAGCGGTGCGGGTCATCAAGCAGGCCGCGCGCTGCAACCGCACGGCCGTGCCGGAGGACACCTTGGACAAGATGCTGGTGAAGGATCCCGTCATGGATAAAGGAGAAGCCGTGGAGGAGGAGAGCCTGTTCCGAGCTTTTGTTAAGTGAGTTTATATTTAACTTAGGCAGGGACATGGCGAGGCGACTGCTGACGTGTATCAACATTGCATTTGTGCACCGAGACGCGCAATACATGCCGTTCAGGTAATATAGGGAAGTAGAGAAAGGAAACCAATACCTGGGTCTTTATGTGATGGGAATAGCGCACGGGCACGGGACCACTGCTGCCGCCGCCCGTGGTCATCAGTGCCGACCTCGAATAGGAATGAGGGACTGTCAGTGATGTGGGTCTAGTTAGCATAATGTGATAAAAGGAATAGTAGTTGTTTAGTATTCGTTAGTAAGACCGTAGGAGTTAGGACGGTTATTGCTAGTAAGGCCTGTTAGTTAGTGTTCATATTTGTTAGTATAATTCGAAGCTGACTTAGTCTCATACATTTCTTCCGCCTTCTTAACCTGCAAGTGTAACCTGCAACCGCACGTTTCCGACCTGCACGCAGATTGATTATAAACTGCTCCCCACGTGACGGAAATAGGTGTGGTTACCACCCCGCGACACCCGTATGCGGCCCCGCGACACCCGTATGCGGCCCCGCGACACCCGTATGCGGCCCCGCGACACCCGTACGCGGCCCCGCGACACCCGTATGTGGCCGAGGCAATAAATGAAATGAAACTTATTCCAGATACGGCGCGCTCCGGCAGCGGCTGTGCGTGTGCTTCGCTTGGTGGGCGTCCGCCGTGTTCGTGTTCTACGGGCTGGCGGTGCGCGCGCACGCGCTGGCGGGCTCCGCGCACGCGAACTACGCGCTGCTGGCGGCCGCCGAGCTGCCCGCGCTGCTGCTCAACACGCTGCTGCTGGACCGCGTGGGCCGCCGGCCGCTGCTCACCGCCGCCTTCCTGCTCACCGCCACCGCGCTCATCGCCATCCCCTGCCTGCCCGACCGTGAGTTACGCCACTGTTCAACCATCTTCAGCAAAGTCACCATCCCCGAAGGAAAGCTATTTAAATAGACCTCCTCTTAGGGGCGCCACTTCGTCCAATCCTCTGTTCTCTAAATCCAGCGGCTTGCCGCCGTTTTCTTCAGATCATCAATCTCCCTGGTTGGGGGGCGACCGTTGCTCATTTTTCGTCGTGGTCTCCAATAGAGAACCTCCTTGGCACTTTAGCTTCCTCATTCTGCAAGCGACGCGGTAACCATTGTTCTGGAAATAAATGGTGTTATATCTACTTGCAGCGGAGTCAGCGCTGGGCACGGCGCTGTTCCTGGCGGGCAAGGTGGGCGCGACGATGGCGCTGAACGCGCTGTACGTGTACACGGCGGAGCTGTTCCCCACGCGCGCGCGGCAGCGGCTGCTGGCCGCGTGCTCCACCTGCGGCCGCCTGGGGGCCATCCTCGCTCCGCAGACGCCACTGCTGGTATACAATCTTCGTACGAGGCATCCAGTTCCGTCCCCCGGAGAAGCAGAGCATTGCATGATTGCATGCATTGATGTGTGCATCCGTTCCGGCAAAACGTATCTCCGCTGACTGTTGATGTCTACCGGAAGTTTGAGCAGAGGGATGACTTTGCGATTACCCACCCATTAGTGGCTGCGCTACTATGAGCGTTTCATGAAGGCAATTCTTTTTCTTACTACTGTCAACCTTCTTTAAAATTGTTGTATAATAGTTCGTTTTCCGCGGTCCAGGCGGCGTATGGCGCATGGGTGCCGGCGACCCTGCTGGGCGCGCTGCCGCTGGCCAGCGCGGCGCTCACGCGGCTGGTGCCGGAGACGTTGGGCCGGCGCCTCCCCGACTCCTTCGCCGACCTCGGCGGCGCAGACCCGCCCGGCGCCGTCTGACCCGACGCCTTATTACAACCGTTCACCTGGAGGTAACGCGGTAGGGATAGACGGTGCAGGCGGACCCGCAGAGCCCCTTGCTCGACTCCCTCGCCGACCCACCCTCGCGCCATCTCACCGATGCCTCATTCTCCAGCACCACCTGTACAAATGATTGGTGGATGCAGACCTATTAGTAGTCCTGTACAGTTATTTGTGCAGGCGACCGGAGCATAATATATTTACACTCATACACATATTTTTGGGATTCCATGATGCGGGTGATTAGCTTCCCAACCCCAACACGCGCTACGATGCCAAGCCTGTTTAAGAGCAACCTGTACATGATCAGACGACATTCATTGGCATATTTTGATAAGTTCGATTTTGAACAGTGTGAGCGCGGGCGCGGGCCCTGGCACACGTGCTGCTTTAAGCATCGGCGATCGGCGATTTAGCTGCTTTTCGGAAACTAAGTGCAGCGACCAAACAATCCACATAAAAACGCCTACTAAGGAAATGGAGTCCCTCACTTCACTTCTCCGCACATCTATAGGTACAAAATTGATAGAATCGACATGCGATCGAACGCAGTTAGACGTAAAAACGCGATGCAGCATTAATGCAGTCGCAAAATCGCGCGTTTTCGATACCGCGACGGACCGCAGCAAGGCACTAAAACGTGATGCGGCATCGCTATAATCGCAGCAACGCGAATCGCTGATGCTAAAATAGTCTCGTGTGCCGGGACCCTGAATGGCGTATTTCTGCCTTGTAAAACTATAAAAGAGGGATTTCTCATTAATATATTTTTCTGAATACGGAAGGACTTCACTGAAGTTGAAGCTGCTAGCATGCTAACGAGCATGCATAAGGATTTATTATTAACGTTTACAACGTCCTATGAGAAAGAAACGTCAAGTGCGCAGGATTTGAAATATTATTTTATGTGTAAAGCTGTCTCCAAATATGATTATTAATTAAATAAGTTGTTTGAAGCTGCTGGGGTGTTCACGAGGCAATTAAACAAAACAGACCAATGTACTAACTTCAGTAAAACTGTCTTTTTTTGTCTCCATAAAAGTGTCGACTTAAAAAAATACCTATTAGATTAAACCTAGTAATTTTTAATTTTGTGAATTATCGTCTTTGTAATTCGTTATTCAAGAAAAAAGAAAATTTAGTGTTTAAATACCTCATATAAATTGTAATCATTCCATTAATTATGCACATAATGATTGCGAATATTGACTTCGGCCGGGAATCCAGCGGGCATCGCTGTCAGCAGCATGAGCCGGCTTGGCGATCAACTTTTGTTTTGTTTAGCAACATTGCCATGTTGCCCTGTGAGCTTACGGCCTTATGCCTGTGACGCGGGAAGTTACTTTTATACTAGCAATTATTATTTTTCCAACGCCTGCATTGCCTGTTCCACATCCTTATTCAGCAGAGATCGCAATAGGTAGAGTAGGTATATTAACTACACTCTTAGGAACAGAGTCAGATAGTGGAGACTTCCTTACGACATTTTTTTGTCCGGGACATCGCTTAAGTTGTTAAGTAATAAAGTAAAATAATTTATTTCAATCCCTCTCCCAGAAAAGTTATAAGATCAAAAGACACGTTTTTGTACTTTACATAAATTAAAGACTCAATCTTCAGGTACAAATAAAAGAACCAACATAGTTCTAAAAATATTTTATGGAGACCACAAAAAACGTGTCCTTTTAACTAATTTAATTTAATTTAACTAATTTAATTAAGTTCTTTTACTATGATAACTTCATAACATTTTTCAATGTACTTAAGCGATGTTCCGGGAAATGTCCCGGAACAACATTTTGTCGTAAGTAAATCTCCACTCTCTGTCTGACTCTGTTCCTTCCTGAAGTTTCGGTTTACCTATTCCGATTTCTGCGTATAAGCAAATAATAAAATGACAGTTTAAAAAAGGACAATTTTCAAGTCATACTTTATTTTGATTGAGGATTGTGAGACCGGCATTTAAATTAATAATTCTAATAATAAAGTAAGTAGATTTATGTACTTAGTATAAACAAGCATTAGTTGTAAGGGAAAGGGTTAAAACCTGCGACAGATTATGTAAATAAATAATAGGCGTAAGGCGTACAATTAGATATAATATTATATTTTATAATTCCAAGCGAAATAAAACATTTGTATAAGAAGAATAAAAGTTTTATTCTCACTTTCCGCCCTATCCGTCACTAGTTTAATCAGTTCTATATACAAAGAGAACTAAAAAGATTCTTACTGGCGTGAAGATACTTTAAAAGATAGGTTATTCATTTGCTAAAGGGGTAGAATATGGAATTGAAATGTTGGATAACAAATTAACTTTACGCGAGCGGAGATCCAGGGAAAGTGTAGTTTACAACACAAGCGGCATAAGGTCCTCGAAAGGACACCGTGAATCAGAAAAAGGAGCACAGACCACCCTTCGACAAGGTGGACACACGAACTGAAGAAAACAGCGAGAAACCGCTGGATTTAGAGGGCACAGGATCAGTTGGAGTGGCGTCCATTAGGGGAGGTCTATGTCCAGCAGTGGATCCCTAGAGGCCGATGGATGCAATGTTAATTAATTTGTTTTGTGCGTCAATAAGGACACAATAACTCATAGTCCAAATCGTATCTTAGTAAATATGAGTGGTGAACAATAACGTTACTTAGTCCTTGATGATGTATTGTGTAGACAAGGCGTTTTGAATGGCTGTAATTATGTACATTGTGTAGCATGGACCACTTACGAGCCTCGGAGTGTCTGTCTGCCAGACGAGCGTGTTTTTCTCGTTGATGTTTAATGAAAATCAAGCACATCCACAAGTGGTGAATAACAAGAATTTGCTCTTACACAATTATTGATAACTTATAAATTTATGTGAATATATGCAAGCGAACCTGCAGCTCCGCCCATTCGCTGCCGCCAATGACGTCTGTGTCAAACCTCGAAGGACCATTTAAGGAACTGGGGATGTTAGTTTGTCAGTATTCGTTAGTATAAGGACTATAGGGGAAAGGACTGTTAGTAACAGTAAGGCGTGTTGGTTAGTTGGCGACAGTGTAGTCCGGTTAGTAACGGTCCTGCTCAATGCTGGCCACACATGCGTCGCTACCCTTGAGGCTAAGGTATCGCCTCTTATATAAAAGTTGCCGGCATCTACAACTATCCGACTCAAACACAATTGTTGAAAAACAATAATTTCGCGCCAGAAATGTGTGTGGCGGATGTTCTGCCCCGGGCGAACCGTATACGGGTTCTACCACCTACGATTTACCTCGTGAAGCTGTTCCCAGCTGCGACATCGCGACAGGGTGGCTTGAAAAGCGTTGCAAGTGATACAGGAGTACCTCCTCTAAGTTACAGTTGAATATCATCTGCCTTCGGTGAAGGGAAACATCGTGAGGAAATCTGCATGTCTGAGAGTTGGCCCTAATGGTCTTAAGGGCGGTGTGGTGGACTATAGCATATCCCATCTCAGCTTGAGCCGAGACCCGTGCGTAATACTGTTCCGTTGAAGGGTTGCAATGTGACTCTTAGCAAATGGAAGAACCTGTACACGGTACAGTCGGGGCTGACCGTCGCATTGGTTTTTGCCGAGTAGCGTTTCCATTTCTCCACTTGTCGGCCGAAACCATAACAATCCGGTAGCCGGTCACTCCTAAGGAAGATGTGATCATCTCAGTTTTCAGGAGAATCAACGCGCTGAGACCGATCTCGGAAAAGGCAAATGCTAACTGGACGGCTCTGCGAGATGACCAGCTGTTGCCGGGCGGCCACACAAGACCTTAACAGAATATCGTCACCATGTAACTCAAAATACGTGATCCAGATGTTTCCAGATGAAGCAAGATAGTCTACTTTTCTGCGAATAAGTAGGCAAGGATGCGACTACAAATAAAAGACGCGCGACGTCATCGCCTCGGAAGCTGCACCGGGCTCATTGTGGCATCCTCCTGAGCTCAATTGCTCCATTCATCCATTACGACGTCTGCGGAAGGGTCGTCGCTCCCTGCGGCGTAGGCGGCGCCGCGGGTCCAGCCTCGTATTCGACTGTTGCTCAACCGACAGCGACATTATGAGTACGCAAACAATTAATTCCATCTCGCACGTAATTGGTTTTGCAATTACAATATCAAAGTCAATATAAGTTTACTGTTCAATTTAGCGGTCGATCGGTCTAGTCACCTAGCAATCAGAAATAGCAATTACGGTCCAGTTTCATTGAAGTGAGGTTGCGCTGAGGCTGGGGCTTGTTCCGCTGCTGGCGTTGCACAATGCTGCAGGGAGGCAACGAGAGGCAGCGAGGTGATCGACGGCGGCCGTGACCCAGTGGCTCTCCGGCAGCCCCGCAGTCGCTCCGGGGGACCACACGGCGGCGCTCGCGCACTCGACTGCGGCCCTCTAGCTGCACTTGCAATACATTTCCCAACAAATTAATTACCTATCTACTGCATTAGTAGCCGGTTGATGTGACAGTTCTTCAAGTAGCACCACCTTTAGTGCAATTTGTTGTGAAGTGGGAACGATGGGAGACGAGAAAGCTAAAGTGGAGCCGGGAGCCAGGGTCCGGCGGGAGGTGGACGTGGACGCGGTGATGCGGCAGCTGGGGCAGGCTGGCCGCTTCCACATGCGGTCCTACGTGCTGGCGGCACTGGCAGCCGTCCAGGTCGGCCTGCTGCATACCACCTATATCTTCCTCGCGGCAGACGTGCCGTACAGGTGAGTGAGCGCAACCTATTAGCAAGGCGCAGATGTTTTCTCACAAGTAAGGCCTGCAGCGGACTCCAGGCTGCTCCAGTGCGGATTGGTGGAGGTGTTAGTGGGCAACCCCATTGTCGGAGGTTTTCACGTCGCCCGATACAGTTAAACGTCTGCAACCCAACAATAACAGCAGGGACCGACTGCTTAAGGTTCTTAAACGGTCAAAAACTCCATGTCCATCGCTCGCCCGACCGCGGTCGGGGTGGCTTGATCTGGTTGATCAGTTAAAGCACGGCCAAGAATGCAGCTGGTTCCAAGTGGCCACTGAGGGCACCTATTGCTAACTTCGAGCAAGACCACAGCTGCGTTGGAAATTGGTGATAGATTCGAAGGCACTCCTGAGCGAAACAATGGGCGGCTTGTGATAACGTGTGCCGACTACCGCACCTAGCCATTGAATCGTAAAAGTTATCACGATATAGCATTTTTTTTCGCCACACCGGCGGTTTGTTAACAAAGGTGCTTCACTTCGGCGGCTGCCAATAGTGTATTGTACCTGAATCAGAACCCTGGGTGGCCTAGGATACATCTATTATATTTATTATCTTTCGTCTATCCCAAAGGTTTAAAAAAAAAAGGAATAAAGTAGCAAACGAGCACGCAGCTCCACCCATCCGCTGCCGCACACAACTCTGCCATCTGTGACAAACCTCGAATAGGACCCTAAAAGGAACTGGGTATGTTAGTCCCGTTAGTATGAGAATCAAATGGTAATAGGAATGTTAGTTGGTCAGCATTCATTAGTATAAGGACTATGGGGGATGAACTGTTAGTGCCAACATTACGATGAATCTGAGTCGAGGCTAGAAAACAAAACGATTTACTGGACGTTGCGTAGGGCAGGCCTACGATCCGACCGCGCGGACCTACTCGTAGGACCTGATTGTAACACAAGGAAATACCTCTCTCGTGCAACACTCTTGATGAAGGTTCGAGTGGCGATATCTATCACGTGAGGTTTGGCGAGAGCTCGTTCAATGGTATCGTGACGTGCTCCGGTACCATCATTTAGCGCTTAGGACGCAGTTGCTGCGAAAACTATTACTGCGGGTTTATAGATATGTATCACGCGGCAAAGCATCTTGAAATGACTGTCATTTTCTGTAACTGTACGTACATGTAATACAAAGTATAGATTAAACTACGATTATAACTAAGTTATACACTATAAGCCAATTTTGTGATGATTAAGTTTCTCTGCATCTTGATGTGCATTGAATTGGCGTGGATGTACGAATTGCGTAGTGCAAAGCGACGCGTTTGGTATCGCATTTATCTGATATTTCGTGCAAATTTTAACTTTAACTTTAATTTTAACTTTACTTTTAATGTTTCGCTAACATTTTGCAGGGAGTTTTTTTTTTTTTTATGGATATAAATGCAAACGAGCATGCAGCTCCCCCCATCCGCTGCCGCCCATGACATCTGTGACAGACCTCGAATAGGACCGTAAAAGGAACTGGAGGTGTTAGTCCAGTTAGTATGAGATGTTAATAGGAATGTTAGTTGGT